>QBDW01000601.1:0-99468 GCA_003261595.1 Maconellicoccus hirsutus | reverse complement strand
TGAAGTATTGAAAACAAGAATAAACAAAACGAAACGGATATCAGACTACTTTCATGAAAAAACATAAGAACTAACAAAACGATGACTACACGAAGCGTAACCGAATATGTACGATTGAAATGAAAAATTTTCCAATTTTTTTCATATCTAAATTAAATACAAATGAAAATTCAGCAATTATCTCCCAGAATGGTAGAATGATGAAGTTTAAAGGAAGCGTTCATCCAAAACTTGTGCCTTTATAACAACAAA
This sequence comes from Maconellicoccus hirsutus, assembly GCA_003261595.1. NCBI lineage: Eukaryota > Metazoa > Arthropoda > Insecta > Hemiptera > Pseudococcidae > Maconellicoccus > Maconellicoccus hirsutus. The sequence continues at coordinate 99,216 of QBDW01000601.1, read as the reverse complement.
ATGATTCATTCAGGTTAGGTAAAGTACATAGCACACATCAAAAGCCCAATAACAGCGTTGTCGTCTTAGGTGAAATTATTTTAATAATTTTTTCTGTCATTTAATAATTTTTACTTTTTAATGAAAAGTTAGAAAAAGTGCTCGAATATCAAACTAATTATGAGTGACATATAATGTGTGATATTTTAGGTGGAATCGATTCGTACCATCAATCGAGTAAATGAAAATGCCAACGTCTACCAAAATCTGCTGAAAAGACGATCCAAAGTGAAAAAATATCACCGCTATCTTTCCCCAACCATCTACCCCAAGACAAACCCACAAAGCAATCTAAATTACACTATCTGATGATCGTTTTCAATTTCAATTTTCTTTCGCAGCAATTTTTTCCAATAATACAGAGTTGATTTTATTATCGCGAGTAATCTGCTGAACAGCATTCGATTGCTACAATTCAAACCATGATGGTTTGTTTTGACGGTAAATGCGTCTTTGTATGCGGATAAAAGGCGAAAAGAAAAAACTGATAAAAATGCCGTTATTAAATTAAAGATGAATATCTTTTCTTCTTTCTCTTTTAGCTAGAGTAAGAAAAAAATGCTTCGATATTTTAAACTTTGTATTTTTTACGCTTTTTCCAATCTCATTTTTATCTGATACATGGCGCGCAATTTATCCGCAGATCGGTAGACGCACATATAATATAGAAATATCCAGCAACCAAGGTCGAATTCGTTTATGATTCGTAGGGGTTCGAAGATTACGTATTCTATTAAGCTTTTATATCATTTCAAAGTTAGCGATACAGGGTGTTCATAAAATTATATCGACCTTTGACGTATATGAATAACGAGCCGCGAAGCGATCGTCTTTCTGATGTGCCAACATTGATCAAAGGTAATGCAACCTCAGTGCCACTTACGTTTTTCGCGACGCAACTCTATTTTTACGTACAACTGATAGCAAATCTTTCACACCATGTAATGCTGATACTGCATTCAATCACACAAATGAGTATGCCAATAAGATCAACGCCATAATCCGGTGTTAATCGATTTTGGATCAAATAATCATGACATTAAAAACAAGCTGATAAAAAGCCTCAAATTGTACAAATATCCGAACGTCTTGCTTTTGTCATTTGAGAGGGGAAAAGAGAAAAATGCTGAAAAATTCCTCAAAAAATTCACTACAAAAAACTGTCCAGATCGACGCAGAATCTGAGGGTATGTTAATATTCGTTAGGGAGTTTTTTGGGGCTCAAAACTCGAAAAAACCTTTTTCTCGAAATTTATTCCTTTTTAAAGCCCACATCTTCCCTCTTGGGCGATCTATGTAGCTGAAAATTTGGTTGGAAAGGTGTTGACTCAAGATATAGGAAGATGAAAAATTCGAAATTTCACATTCATTGTGTATCTTCTATGTTGGTACCATCTCTTTTTCCCATTGAACCATACTGATTTAACAGGAAGTAGCCGTGGGAGCTTGCAAGGATGCCTTCACTCCTCAATGAAAAAATAGTTGGAGTGAAAAGTTCGATATTTAGCCTGAAAGGACCACATCTGTTTCATCAAATATTCTTTCGTACTGAAGCCCGCTAATATCTTTTCGAAGACTAATGACGTCACCAATGATCGTCAATGGATGGATTTTTAAACATCTTTAATTTACACACTACTTCGCTTTTGATCTTCTCTTTTCTCCGTTAATCCAATTCACGTGCGAAATTCAGCGAAACAACCATCTTACATTATTTTCCACAGGCGAAAAAACGCACCAATCTCTCAGCCGCAGCTTCGAAATTTTCAGTACGATTTTCTATTCAATTTGAAATTCGAAAAAGGATAATATCAATAAGGGGAAACTACTGGAACAAACGTATATTGCTTTTTCGCACGGATAAATTTATACACGCGTTATTTGTGGCACTTATTTAATAAAATATTACAAGACCACACACATAACTCCTTTACACACGCGAGATAGGCAATATGTCGACATAATTCTTCCAACATATTCTGTAATGTCGCGAGAGAGGTACCAGGAAATGAAGTGAAAAATGTAATGCCTTCGCCAAATCCCCATTCTTTCGAATACCTCGTACTACATCAATGTAACACGAAAAGCATTCAAAAAGGAGCTGACAAGCTGCGAGATTTACCGTGAATAAAATTTTTTAATCATGAAATTTTTTCCATCATAGCTTTGATGTTGTATACGCGAATTTTAAAAATATTCGTACCCAAAGCATTCTCCAACTTTCAACCTTTCATGAAATACCATAAAGTTGCGGTGTAGTTGCAAACGAAAACATCGCGAAGCTATTATAAACAAATGTTGAATACTAAATGAACATTAACAAAGGGAAAAAAGTGGAAATATTCGCCGCAATATAATTATAAAAATATTACATCTTAAAGCACGCGTTTTCATTAGATAGTTTACTTATGAATATCTTCCAACATTATCGTTTCAAAATACATAAAATACTTTTCAAATAGTATCCAAAAATGGTGAACTTTTCGAAACAATACCCGCGATTTCTTAAAATACGAGTAATTCAACTCAAATTTATAATTTCGTCTTTGTAAAACGCCTCTTCGCTGAACGAAAGTCTCGTCGAATTTCATCCAATATACTCAACGATTTGAAAATTCAATTTGCAAAACCATCGCGTCATTTTACCAAACGCGAAAGAAAATTTAAAACAAATAACGCCTCGATAAAACTATACATTTGAGCTTATACGCGCCCTATATACAGAAACAATAACCACGAAAATCTCATATTTCTCAACATAGCGGAATTTCGTGACTAAGCTATTTCCCTCTTCCGTCGCACTCCTTATTTAATTCACATCACGCTAAAAAAGTCCAAAATAAATGCTTTTTGAACGTACCCTCGACAAGAATGGAAAAATCTTGTATGACGTCGCACACCCTGAGACGCGTAAAAATTGCGAATAATTAGATAAAAATTACGCGACTCTTGGTGAATCTATAACTAATCTCGATTTAATTTGTTTTACGATTCGCCGCCGGCCACGAGGGGTCGTTTCCATCAAAAGCGTTCCCGAACATACCCTCGAATAAAAGAAAGGGACTATTGACGGCCATCTATACCGAAATAATTCGTAAAATTCGTCATTCCCTTCACTAATCCTAGACTTCCCAATGAAAAAAAATACCACATTAGAACTTCTTTTACCAGCATCATCGCCAAATACCAGCACCTTTACGAACCCCCGTTTATGAATAATTGCTCGGATAACACGCGTTATCAATAAAACGAACATAAGAAATCCAACAAACGACGCGGATTCGAGGACGCGGAAAAATGTGGAAAATTTCGCGTTAAAATAGCGTCACAACGCCTGCTGATACGTATCACCGGAAAATTCACCCCTTCGGGGGGTCCCAACGATGCAACCGTTTACCGTTGCGAAGATATTGAAACCGTAACGTCAACATTATTAGCCTTCGATAAACAAAACGCCGCTTGGAAGCTGTTAACCAGAAAATGCACTTTTTCCAGCCCTTCGCGCCGGAGCTGAGATCGTAAATCAAAACCCCTTCAACCTAGCACTCTAAAAATGGCGAATTCCGAACAAATATTATCGTTAGTGCAATATAAAACAATATCTAAGTATTCTATACACTTGTATGAGAAATGTTAACTCATCCGACAACTGAAACAATAATAAAAATGGTAAACTGCTTAAAAAGAGGGAACATTTCGTACCCATTAAAGTCTGTATCTTTTAAAAGTCAAATATATCTTTAGCGGAGCCAACACTAATGAATATAATTACTAAAAAGCCAAATTGTATTAAGAAATGTTGCACATATATGAACGTACACCATGAAAAAAAGCATCAGAAAAGGGACTAATCGTTGAAAAGGTCACATTTGTCTGTTCCGAGACCTCAAATGTAGTCCGTTTTTCACCGTACTCGTATTTTCGTTCCACATACAATTACGTCGGCCTGCCATGAATAAACCATGAAAAGCTAAAATTTGCCAATTTGCTAGACAACTACGAAGCATCGTTGACATTTATCAATTCACTAAACTGCCAAGTACGAATTACACATTCGACCATTCCACCAATACATCGACATTTTAATAATTTCTTCGAAATGTTTTTCCTTCTATTTTAATTTTTTCTTTTTCATTCCTTATTCATAACGGAAAAATTCATGACATGTAAAGACGGAAAAAACCACCGCAAATATCACGTTTCCATTTCGCCTGTAAATTGTCCTTTACGTAATATTACCAACGCGTGTAATAAATAATTTGCCTATTTCGTAATCGAAGGCGTTAATAAGATTGTTGCAAAGTGTATACCTATGAAAAAGAAGATTGAACGTGAAAATCCTATCAAAATAAAATTAGCACGTTTGAGTAATGTTTTAAAGCATCTACAAGTATTACCAAGTCAAAATAACGCTTCAATTTTCTCCGTTAATAACTTTTAATTTGAACTTCCTACGCGTGAAAACTTCGCAAAATCGACTAAAGCTTCGTGTTTACCAAATTATCAGCTTTAACTATTTCACAACGAAAAACATAATGCTATAAAAGGATTTTCGCGTAATTTTTATACCATCTTCGTTTCGTCCAATTTGAAACGTGGAAAAAAGTCGAAAATTTAAAAAAATTGTATCGTAAATTCAACCTAATTACTTTTTTTCTCACATAACACGCCGATTTTATTCTCAAAGCATGAAAGTTCAGGATGAGGCTTATTACGATATTAATTTTTTTTAGGTTAATTTTTATACCGTAAAGTAAAAAAATTTGAAATTACGCTAGCAAATCGGCAAAACTTTTGTTGATGAAAAATTCAAAAACAAATTAAAAATTTTGAAGTTATGAAGTTATGAAGTTATTTTTAATGGCACAGTTACTTCGAAATGTTTCAAATTTTACTAATTTACGTACATATTAACCCTTCATTCAGAAATTTCAAGAAAAAAAAATTTTCCATCAACGTATTTTCAAGTTGACAAGCACTTAACTTTTTTTTTTACAACGAAATTATTAGATATTTTATTATATGACTTTTGTATAAATTGATTCAAAATAGATACGTAAATTCCGAGAGGAGAAGTCGAAAGAAATAATACAAAAAATGCTTTGACGCCCTCCTCCTCCTTTCAATGCAATTAAAAATCGTTTCGGTGACGTAAAAAAAAAACATTTTTTGTTCAACTTTTGAGCAAAGAAACCACCTAAAATGAAGAGTTATCCACGAACACTACAAACCTTTACTCTGGAGCCCCCTGAAACCTTCAAATTTATCTCATAATTCGAATGTTGGCTGATTTTGAGTATTTACCTAAAACAGGGTATCTAATGGATTTTTTTTGTTGAAAAATCACTTTTTTCTTGTCACTTTTTCGTAAAGTTTTCAAAAATCTCGCAACACCAACCCCTTTCCCTTTTCCATCAAGAAGGCAAAGCTTCTCACAAAAAATATTGTACCCGTAGATAAAAGAGAATTTGCACTCAAAAAAAAATCAGATATAAATTATAAAAAAGTAAACGCACTGTACGTGCGTATGCTTGCTTTAGAAAAATTAAATGACGTCACATATACTGCCAGTGCTGCCAATTCACATAAAATTGTCAAACTATCAAATTAAAACGAACAATTTTTGCGTAATTTTTTCAAAAATATTCTTTTTTTTCACCACTTTCATAACCTATTTTTAAAATCAATACTTTTTCACTACTGTAGAAATTTTTCTTAGCTTCAGGGACCTTAAAAACCTGAAATATGCTAATAAATAGAGTACCAATGGAGAAAATTCGCCAAATCGTTAATTTAAGAAAATTGTTTCTTCAATTTTCAATAACCTTCTTCACTCCTGAGATTCAAAATATGATTTCGATAACTGAAAATCGAACTTGTATCCATCTACTTGAAAAACAAACCTCTCATAATCCTTTTTCTTCACACTTTTTCATCTCCAGAGGTATAACTTGGGATAAATTGATAGTTAAAATCCCCCCTCCCCTTCCATCTTCCCTCCGTTCTCTCTAAAAATGTAAATCCGTATAAATTACCTATTCAACCGTTCCCTTACTCCTTTAAAGACTCAAAAAATACCCTTCAATATGTGAAATCTAATCGATAATGGATCATCTCAGGACATCGTTACATACCCAATGATGAATCTACGACTAAAAAGTGCGCATAATTTGAACCACCAGACGAATACATTTCGGTTACATCTTCCCTTCCGCCATGTTAAACACAACTACTTAAATTTCTACTTAGGCAGACGCGCACAAGAGCACACCTTTCTACGTAAAAGGTCTATCTACCCCGTGCACGTTCGAGGTAGCAGGCTGGCAGCCAATTTGAATAACAAAAGGGAGCCACACCACAAACAAAACCTATATCATACTCGAGACGTTTCAACAATACATCGAACAGATCGGTGAACTTTCGATATGAATCAATTTCCACCTTCGAGGTAATTTCAAGAAGCTAATCTACGATCGTAATACGCGACTTGGAAGATAACGGATCGAAGGTGGAAAACGCCACTGTGATGTCACACACGGAATTTTTTTCACGCAGTCATCGAATCGACGAATTAAAAACGATGTATCGATAAATAATCCTCGGGCAGGTGTTCCCGAATCGGAATTTTACGGGAGCCCTTTAACGTTGGCATTTTTACCACCAGCTGTGATTTTTTTTAAAAATGCCATTTCGTCTAGCATAGCCATTTCTTAAGGTCTTCGGTTATCCTCCATCGGGCCGATTGAACGCGCTGGCAGAAGCGGACAGATGACACCGTGTTATGACATAAAGCACAATGAAATAGATACCTAGCGTTGCGGTTGAATGTATGTCCCTTTTTACAAAACCCACAATACGCAACAATGTACATTGTAACAATACCACACAACCATCTTTGTATAGTTCTTTTTGTTATTGCATCAACTAACTTACCTAATATTTGGCGCTTTTAAGGCTTTCCCTCAAAAACTACCAGCCTGCTAACATTTTACGCAGATTTATTATTTTTATCAGTACCAAAAGTTAAGCATATTCTCGCCCGAGTACAACTTCGTCTCCACGCCTCCCGCGCAAATTTCCCTTCTTCACGATTTACGACGTTTCCCAAAAATAGCGAACACGCATTCCAGCGATTAAATTGGTGTACGTTTGTAATATAACTTTCGGTATAAAACTTTGCCAACGTATGATTTATATGTAAGGTGAAATTTTTAAATCAATTCTTATCCGTGTATCGTATACGTGTATTTATACATGTACCAAATATCTATATACGTAGATCTATTTGGAAATTACCATTTACTTCACCACCCTTGTTCGACCTTATTGGCACAGCAGCCTGCCATGCAATGCGTCGAAAATCGTGCCGCAATTTTTCTACCTTTGATGAATCATTACTTCGTATAACCGTTCATAATTGACAAACGAGTCATATCCGCTACCGCGAGTATTAAAATATCGCTAATCATAATTCAATATTTTAAACCAAATGCACGAGTAATTTGTAATGCCCACGTTGAATGTATTATTTTGGGAACATAAATATTCGACAATTAGTCACTGAAGAATTGAGCCAATAAAACGTGATCTGATCAATATAAGAATTATTACTCGACAAAATTTTCAAATAAGTAAAGCAAGGTGAAAAAAATTTGGTATCTTTAGCTTCAATTTACGTAGGTACGCCTCGTTTTTTTTAAATCCTTGATACGAAATTGATTACAACAACGAGTCCATCACTTCACCAGCAGCACTTTCGAATAAAATTTCGTAACCTATTTAATTTACGAAAGAATATAAGAACGATAATTACAAAAAAATCTTCAGAAATAATTTGTAGAATTAATGGGCTCAGATTTGAACGAGATTTCGGATTCAAAAAAAATTTGTTAAATTATCTGAAAATAAAAATCTTGGCCGTAGTTTTGGTGCCAGCATTTTTTAAAAGAAGGGGAGAGAAGGGAAAATGCATCAAATTAACCAAATTTCTGAAAAATTCTAACTAGCCAGTCACTACGGGAGTAATTCTTTTCAGCACTTCTATATTCTTAGAAATTTCCCAAAAACCAAAAAACCAACACAAGTTGTTAAAATTTCAGTTTATAGCGTTTTCAAGGTGATTTTTTAAAAATAAAAATGTTATTCTTAAAACCACACATTTCCGTCAGCCTTCGTTGTTTGACCACGAACTGCTTATTGCTCATGTTGCTCCAAAAGCTACAAAAAATTTCATTTTAATCACACAAAAATCACAAAATTTCTTAAATTTTTTCTTTAAAGTGGAACAATTTGTACATAAACAACTAACGAGCAACAAATTCTTCCATCGTTTTCAAAACTCTTACGCAAAAGATATTCTTACAATTTAATAAGGCCAAAGCTACAGGAAAATAATAAGATGAATGAAAAACAAAAAAAATACAAAGTTGACCTTCGAGTTTGAAAAATCACCAATAAAGGCATCAATATACAATTTCGCCATTAATTAAAATGCGAAGGCGTTGTTTACGGGTTTTACGTAAATAAGAGATTTTCGCTGGAAATATTTGATTTCTTTAGAATAAATGTGTTTTTCAAACGAAATATTTCTCGCAACAGATAAACAAACCACGAAGAAAAGAAGAATGAGTAAATTTGATAAACATAACAAAAGCATCATGTAGGTTGTACGATATTAATTTAAAATTCACGTTCACGTAGCGGATAATTCTTTTAGATAAAACATGAAAAATCGTAAATCTCCATGTTGAAGAAAGTCCTTGTAAATCAAGCTTTTAAAATTACGTTTGCAAATTAACGCACCACGTTAATGTGACGATAATAAAGAATACAAGTTGTTGCCTCAAGACAGTAACAAATTTGCTAATTAGACATCCAAATAAACTTTACAACTCGTATTAGTAAGGCAAACTGTAATAAACATTGTTGTCAAAACGTCCATATATTCGAAGAATTATGAAGGCTAGCGAGCGCTTTTTATGATACAGGTTACGTAATAATTAACACGTACGAAAATTTTCATATTTCGTTCCAAATTTCTTCTCTCGCGCGATGTTTTGGTAATTTTTCAAAAAACTACGTCACGAAAGACGATAAAAATCTACACCCTTATGTTGTATTTTAGTAATGAACTTGAATTAAGTTAGTTTTAAAACATGACATTCTTTTGTTTTTGGCCGAAAGAGGCGCTAGCCTTTTGAAAATATAACCTTTCTGAAATAGGAAACGGCGTCGCTGAAAATTTCATTTAAGCGGATAAACTGTGATTTAGACGGCAATAAACAGAAGGAAAGGCTGTATTCTTTCGATTCGAAGATGAGCCATCACACCCTTAAGATCCCTTTTGTGCTACAATCGACAACACAGTTATAAAAGGGTCGCAACCCCAACGCCGATACCGAAACCAGTACAGAGGGTTATAGATGGTCACAGCTCATCAATTTCTTCCTCTCGTTTCCTACGGATAATCGCATACCAAAATCACCCCCGCTTCGTGTCGCCCTTCTAACTCATCGTAACAATTGCCAATGATCAATTGCTACTACAAATGCCGGCACCAAATCACTACCAAGCTCGTACTATCGTAAAAATTGCAAGTAATAAAGGGTAACGCGTTCATTCGACGTGGAAAACTATGTATTCTGTAGTCGTTAATGATTTTCTTTCATTATATCCTTTGTTGACTTCGTCAGACGTTTGGAAATTAATAAAAACCCATCGTTAGTGAAATTTTCCGATTTTTTTAAACGAAACCGTACTTTATATTCGATACAATTTCATCTCTACTTCACGCTTTTTTGTTTTAATATTCGAATTAAAATGTAAAAATACGTTAAAATGTGACATTAAGAAAAAAAACTTATTAACTCGCTTAAAAAGGTGAAAAGTTCAGTAAGTTTAAAAAACAAAAAAAAGTTACTTAGCCCGCGGATTTTTTTGCGGAATAAAATGAAAAATATTTTTAATAAAGAAACTTTTCGATGTTTTTTTTTTAAAAAAAATAACAACTTGGGTGAAAATTATTTGAATTAAATACTATATTTTTGTCTTATACCAAATCACTAGCTTTGGCTTTTAAATATACAGCTACGTCAACTAATTTCTTATTCGCATCGTTCGTCGGTCTTCTAATTAACTGTCTTTGCGATAATACTTTCATAAACAACAAGCCGCAGTTTCGCTAGAAAAGCGTAATACAAAAAAAAACGACTTCGAATCAAATAAAACGTAAAATTACTTTTGCCAGAATCATGATTTTTTTCTTACAAAGAGGGAATTCGTTGCGAAATAGCAACTTACTGAAAAACGCTTTCATCGTAACAATTTTTCCTCTATTTCCATTTTGCAGATTAAAAATATCAAAACAAAAAAATACCGTTTAGTTTCGTAGCAATATTTCACAAAGGCTTCGTATCAACGTGAAACTACAACTTCACGTAGGTGAAACATTCAGTTCTCACATGCAGATCTGTACGTGAAAATATTTCTACGAAATTTTTCATAAAGATTCTACGATGACATGTCGTTTGTTGACTTAAGGACAATTTAAATAGAGGAAAATGTGAAAAGTGACTACATTGACCGCGCGTTACGATCTTTACGGAGTCGTGGTGTTAAACGACGATGATTCATCTTCGTATTAATTACACAGTCTTAATAACAGAATAAACAAAAATATCATGTTTCTTTACACAGTAACGTTATAACTAGAAGTACTCACTCTTTTCAAAGCACCATCGGTGAATCCTTATAATTCGCCAATATCAATACACCAAACAAAATGTAATGGATCGTTCTTGATATCATCTGTAATACAACGAAAGAACATCGCATGAACATGAATCTTCGTCAGGAACATTCCACTTTACGACTTGTTAATTATTCATCTATAATCAATATTCACTAAGACATAAGAAACATCATCGATCATTTGTAAGACAAAAAACCAAGAGTAGCAATGGGAAAGAACTTACAGAATATACTAGAATCGACTATATATAAATACGAACTCGAATTCAATTAGTTAAAATTTCAGTATATGAAAAACACGTGGTAATCAGAAATTTGTCGTACATTATTTAAAATTATCAATGTTATCAATTATCATAGATCGTCAAAGAAAAAGCCAGAAGAAAGATGAGTTAATTTCACATGGGACGCTTAATATTCGAGAAGTGTACCGTAGATAGCAGCACTTGAACGTCTTTTTAAAAACCATACGCAGCGAATATTCTTGTCCAATTTTTCATTTTATTTTTTTGATTATTTATTAAATAATTATATTATTAATTTATAAACACTCAACTTATCTATAACATCACCTAGAAAGAATCACATAGATTCACAGTTCATACCACAAATAAATGATAAATAATACACACGTTGTGCTTGTGCAACATGACAACATAGATAATAGAAAACAAATTAAATTTCACCAATATAGAAAAAAATTATGCAATCTTCATCAATTCAATTTACACCCAAATTTTAAAATCTAAAGCATGGCCTCTTCTTTCCGCTTAAATATACCAAAGAACAATTCAAAACTGTGCAAGAATCTATTGAACGTAATCCGCGTATGATTTATACCCTTCAAATAAATTGTTTTTCTTTAGTTTCATTCTGACAATGATTTATCGACGTTCAGTACCAACAATTTAATACATCATAAAACTTGTAATACTTCAAATAAAAATCGATGAATCAATAAGGCGAAAACTATTGTTCAAGTCAACGTTAATTATTTCATTTAGCCAGGTTCGCCGCAAAGACGACCACATCCATGTTATTCGCACTTATATCCTAATGTATACGATGATGTATTAATATGACAAAGTGAAAGCCACTTAGTATGTCGATAAATTGCCACCATATTAATTTTTAACGCCGTTTATCAAACTTATACAAAATACAAATCGTTGATTACATGTCGAATAATTCGAAGAAACTTCAGACATTAGATGAACTACCAAAAAAAGCAATGATTCTAGGTGTCGGGCTATTAGCATATACGAGCCATGAATTTTATAGCTTTAATTTGTTTACAGATTTTTGATGTATTTGTAGTTTCGTACATATCCAAAGGCGCCGACTGGACGATGCGAATTCATTATTATAATTCTGAATACAGTTGCATATACACGAATTTCCTGTAATATATTGGTTTTCTTTGTACTATTTACAAAGCAGTTTCAGTAAGTTTCATTTTACTTGAAATCGTTGTTTAGAAACCATACGTGTCGATAAGATACCTACGTAAAAGCTCAAGTAATAATTTATATAAGTTCATTCGTAAGATGGTACCAAACATTGTACATGAGCAAAGGTTTTCATCCAGGACATTGAAGTTTTTAAGTGATCGAAGTAACAAATGGTTCTCAATTTTACACCAAATTAAAAAAAAAATCAAAAACATACCGCCTCAATGGAATTATAAAACATTTTTTCCTCGTTTTCATCACCTACGCCCCTTGATCCCACACCATTACTTCTGCAACGAACCGCCTCGCAATCTACAATCATCGCAACCTTTGCTAATTTCAGATAAGAAAATCCAGCCACGTACACGCTAAATCATCATCACAATTCTAATACGTAAAGTATAAGAAAATTCCAAGCTAATCACAGGTTCAAGATACTTTATTGATACGTATCGATCAGGTCACCAGAGTTGAAAATTTAAAATAAACAAAACTCATCAGATAAGAGTTTACATAACAATACACAGTTCGAGACCTCTATAAAGAGATATCACGGTGACAAACGCAGGTGCATATTGTTTTTACTCGACCGGAAACACATCCACCCATCAACTCCTACACACGTACAGATACATTGACGCATCTACCATCTTAGAGTGAATATTCCACAAACCAAAACCATTTACACGTACATAGGTATTAAATCAAAGATGACTATCTTTAGTGAATTCGTTGAAGAAACGCTGAAGCAGACATTATCGATAACGTGATTTTGTGCGCCCTACGTTGCATCTCTGTGTGTTCTTGTATCTTTCGATGTCCATTTTTACGCCACCGTACGTTACATAATCTTTAACAGAAGTTATAACGAAGGTGCGATTGAGATACCAACGTCCGTGACTAATTAAATGATAAAGTTTTTACAAAATGAAGTTTTCTTCATCTAAAATACAAATCAGAATCTACAAATCTGGATCGGTGCGCGGGTTCGTATTTCCCTTCATTCATATGGGTCTTGGGTAGCTGTTATATGATATTATCGTAGATATACGATTTTAGCAGCCGCATCATCTGGTGAAACTGGTTTTCTGTGTTTTTCCTTGAAACATGTCTACTTAATAGAAAGATTAATATACGAATACCTATTATACATCCATCATAGAAGATAATTCCGTTTATGTTACGTTCTATGTCTTGCTATTAGATCGATTGGCGTTTGAAATTAATGTAAATATAAATCTATTCGTCATATCCTCGTATAATTCCGCGAATTCGATCGCGAAACATTGTTTTTTCAAGGGAAATAGTATATTACATATTATGGGAGCGAGCTTGGTAAATGTCAACGAGTGCTGCAACGCAATCGCCAGCAGCTAAGTTGTGTAAAAAGTTTTCATCAAGATTGAAATTAAAACATTGTTAGCATACAAGTGAATATATATAATTCTGTACTTTTTTTTCACCAATAATGTAACACGTTATAGTTTCATACTCTTAGATAAAGTCTGTTGAGAAAACTATATAAGATATTAAGATAACAATTATTAATCACCAGTAAATATATGAAATACGGCATCGTGTTTTCGAATACCGCTGTTGTATGGTTGATATGTGGAGAGATAAGATTGGTTGTCGATTAGATTATCGCTTTTGATTGTGTTGGCTTTTGCTTTCAAAATTATCATTTCCTTATTTTCAGTGCAATCGATTTAATGCATTACCCAACTCGTTACTTACAAAAAATACATATGTAATTCTGAACTTTTTTCTGCTAATAATATAGTACCATACAGTTTCATATTTTTGGATGATGTTTGTAGAGAAAAATATATAAGATATTAAACTTTAGCAGTACCATTTTTATGCATGGGATGTGCACTGTGTAGTTGTGTCAAGAGAGCGCTGCTGTCATTTGGAAAGACTTGGCCGGTTTTGACCACTGTTTTATATGGATAAGATGTATTATTTCTCCTCTTTAGTAATTTAATTACTTGAGTTTAAAAGATGTAGCAGGGTGGTAAATTTTGTTCATATACGATGAATTAATGTAGTGAAATGACATATTAATTTGAAGAAAACTTGCGACGGAGGTTCTTATCCGAATGTGGGACTACTGAGAATGATAGCCACACACTTTTCATTAAAATAGTCGCCAGAAAAATGACATAGCGGCTCAATTTCAAATACAAAGACACACTACCGCAACAAGCATTTACGAAATAGAGCCAATACTTGTGTAAGAATGTTACTCGATGAAAAGTGTAATTTGTAACGGTATTATTTATCTGAGTATAGCAAATTGGTATTCTTCGACTGTCTACGGAATAAGTTTTTTGAAAAATGTGACAAAAATAAGTCTCAAGTTTTTCGAAAATAAACAGTATCAAATAACTGGAATTTAGAACGAAAGTTGCGAAAGCTGTTCGGAATATTTTCGGCTTTATACATTAGAACGGGTTTTTATCATAGTTAATATTCCGGAAACGCAACGAAGATATGTCTAATGGTCTCTTGCCCATTTTCACTACAAATCCCAAGTTTTTATTTTCATTTGGTACGAAATCTATAGCCTGTTGGGTGTAGTACGGTACCGTTTAATTTTTTGCGAATTTCTACGATACTATCTGATTCTTGCATGGTAGCTGAAGAGTTATCGGATAATGGTGGAATTCCCCGATAGGCTTGAAATATTTATCGTGTGTAGGTTTTTAAGGAAATCTCTTTTGAAATTATTTAATAATCTACTTTCAAGCGAATATTTGATTTTTTTCGAAATTCGACAGCGGAACGTGATCGATTACGGGCTTTTAAAGTTCTTCTCGTTGGTTCCTTATTAGTTTCGGGGGTAAATATTATGGATTTTGGATATATTGAACATATTTTTAGGCGAATTCTCCATTTCATAAAAAAATAGAAAAGCTGGTTTCACGTTTAATGGGGGGCTCTCTATCGAACACAAACACGGTAATGGATAACAACATGAAAATTTAACAATGTACCTTTTTTTTTCATTAATTATTCGAATACATTTGCCCGAAACGTCAATCCGGTTGTTAGGAAGATTTTTAGCGGTACCTTTTGGAATTTTCAAGAGTACCCAGGGTGTACTTTTTATATTTCGATTTATTAAAAACACGATGCCGACTTTTGTACAGGAACAACGTGTGTTACCGGTACATGGAGAATCAAATGTCACAACACGAGGTAAAAGTCACCTTTTTGAATAGGGTCAATTCTATTGTAATAACAACAACTCAGGTGGTAAAAACCGATCACAGAAGATATATTGCTAGACGCATTGTACGCGACTGCGCTACCTCCTATACAAGGGATAACATCAACCGAATGTATTTACTTTGAAACGACGCGGTATACGTAATAACGACAGGAATATGTGTTTTTGCCATTGTTAACGGATTGTTATATGCAATGTAAAGCACACGCGTAAAACTCCATAAATTATAACCGTTTTTATTCCGGGTTCAACCTTGCCGAAGTGAAATAAGTTTCGAATTAAATCGAATTCGTCGGTCGGTGACTTCCCGCGAAAATTTCACGCTGCGGTTAACCCTCTATCCCCTGCTCTGCCAACATCGAATTAAGTAATGGCTGGTTATTTTGGCGAATTTTCGCCAACACCATCGTTTCCGCATATTGAAGGTTTTATAAACGATGCGCAAACAAAAAGAGTTTTATGACGAATACGTGTCGGCCAAATGTTTTTGCAGCTTTTGTTTTCCAAAACCGCGCCTCGTCATCTAATGTGCTTGTATTTCGTACGCGGCGGTGATTTTTCCCTCGAGTCTGACGTGCATAGATCGTCGCTATGTCATTGTATTCTTTATCATGAATTCAACATACT
Organism: Maconellicoccus hirsutus; assembly: GCA_003261595.1. NCBI lineage: Eukaryota > Metazoa > Arthropoda > Insecta > Hemiptera > Pseudococcidae > Maconellicoccus > Maconellicoccus hirsutus. The sequence continues at coordinate 83,115 of QBDW01000601.1, read as the reverse complement.
TTGAGAAATTCCCGGCAATTTTGTACAACAAACGTTATAAAGAGCTTTTTTTCATTACATAAAAGGCATCCGTTGAATTGAGAGAATTCTTAAAATGGTGGGTGGATTATATAAATTTCTGAGGTTTCAAAAAAAACAACGAAGCTTTCATCGTTTGTTTTTATATAATGTTCGTAATATGCATTGTTTTGGTGTTTTTTGTGATTAGTTTCGATCGTTTTGGCCGGATTTTTACGGAGATTCTGATTTTACAAAAACAACCACGTCATTTCAGACATCACCTGGTACTCCGTTAAAATCACACATGCAGCTACACCAATTCTTGTGTATTTAAAGTTGCCTAACCGTCCAACAACTCCAGTTACAATAAAACACACAGCAGTCAGCCAAATGAAAAAATCAATTCAACTATAATATTTTTCGTTGCACGAAAAATAAATATCTCCTAATCCCTTTTTTCTCGTTGTTTCATGGGAAACACTTGTACGTTAAAATTTAAATACTTCGTACACATTACTAGGACAGAATACAAACTATCCCATTACCTTTTGAAACAATATTTTTTCAATCGATTACATTTATTTTCTTTTTAAACCTTCATACAAATATTCTAGTCTTGCACAAATAAACCAAAAAAAAAAAAAAACGCTGCACACCTTTTTGACCCATTCATCAATCGAGTCGTACCAAGAAAATAGCTATTAAATGGTTCCGTAATATTTTCCATGTTGAATTATTAAATAACGAAAACGAAAAAATAAAGGTGCATATAAATCCTTCAAATTTGTTACGTTTCAAAGCAACCTTCAAGAATGGAAGTGCGTAAGCCAATAAAAAATTTTAAGAGCGTACAGACGAAACAAAAACCAAAACGACTCTTTTTATAAGAACAATATCCCCTTTTTGAGAGTTTTAAGCAGGTGAAATGATATGAGTTGTAAGACATGATGCTTTTAAAAACAATTGTATCGAATAAAAAAATATGTATGAGAAGCGCATTTCTATAGCAAAAAAAGATATTCAAGATAGATGAAAGTAAGTGCCAAATATCTCGAAAAAGAAACATTTCAGTTCGTTATAAAATTCAAATAAACGAGAAAAAGATCAAAAGTTGAAAAGAGCAGGTAATATCAACAGTTCTATAAAAATTTGACCTTATGATGAACTACAACTTTATTCCAAGGTTATCCAAATATCTCATTGATACATCCACGACCAAGGAAGTTGAAGTCGACCCACTCGAAAGTTTATACTATTTTTAAAAGATTTTTTTCATTTTATATTGTTTGCATTTAGACAGTAGCAACCCTCGAGTTGACATACCTCAATAAAACAACAACCCAAGAATTTACTCGAGAACATTTCCATCATTAAATTTACAACCGAGTACGGTAATAGCGACAATTCACTTTTTATACGCTCGTTTGAAAACTCGAGTCGAATTCGAATACAATGTAAATTATTTAACAATACTCGTAAAATATTTTACGTGTATTAAAAGCAAAAATTGCCTTTTATACGTGTGTAACACAAGTGAGTTCACCTTAACGAACTACGTAAAAAACCGCCGCAAATAAGAGAATAAAATATACGAATAAATGAATTATTTATTTGGATGATGAAAAATGGCAAAAAAGCAAGAAATTTATATCCATTCGTTCCCATCGAATTCGCCATACATCGCATCTTATTTCTACGACCAAAGAAACACTGGAAAATTTTTAAATTCGATAATTCAAAAACCTCGTTCAATCGTATTTCACGCACATGCAACAAAGTGAAAAAAATCCACTATAAAAAAATTGACAGCGTATATGGTGAAAAATTGCATTCTCTTTCACAATTCTATTTCGAAAATTCTTTCAACAACGATATAATACTCGATACTGGTACACGACGTAATATCTTCATCCTTGGCTCAAATTTTCCACCTCCAGCCCCTCTCAACCTTATACCGAAACCGAATCAGTGAAATTTCCCGCAGGATGTAAAATTTCTTCGATAAAATTCCGTAAAATACGCCGACAACGGTACATACATTAATTTAAATTCCTTCTCATGCAAAATACGTTATATACTGCAAACAGCGAAAAAATTAAATTACCAACAATAGGGTGATACTCTCATAAACATGATATTTTCGATGCGAATTTTCATCAACAGTTGGGTCACCCGGAACACCCCAAATATTACCCTCTAATATACAATTACATTAAATTTTATTGTTTTTTTTTCCCGAATAAAAATAATAATTGCGCGAATTGCGTTTACGTCGAATTTCCAAAAGTACAAAAAAACGTCGAGAAAACTTTTCAATTCTAGGGTTTCCCAAATTAGCGTTGTGAAATTTAAAAATACACAACGCATTGATGCCCGAGCGCAAGTTTCATTTGGTAAATGCTTCTTTGATAAGCATTCATATTAAGAATTTCGTTTTCGCTTGAATGAAGCTGACGTATACGTCAAGAATAAAGTAAGACTTTCGCAGATGAGCAGGAAATTCATTAGTTTTAGGATAAGATTGCATTCCTTGGGGACCGTAGAAGTCTGACCAGGCTTGTTCATAATTAGACGAAATTCCGGCCGAGTGTTTTCTCCTTTCTTGACGTCTTTAAATAAGGATAAAATTTTATGCGGATTTCGGTAAAAGGTATTCTAAATAATTACGTATTAGCTGACTATTAGTACGTCAGTTTTGTTAATATTTACCTTTTCAATTAATATTTCCCTTTCGTTGATTTCTCTTATTAGTTTAGTGCGACGAAATCTCTTCAAAGTTCGAATTTCGTTTATTCAACTTTTTACGAAATTCAACGTGATGAAAACGCCTCTCGGAAATATTTTCCATTTTGAGATATTCTAGACGCAGCGACGAAATTTCACAAATAAACGAGTAATTGTACCAGGTTCTTTTTCAGGCTGGCACGATTTTGGGAAATCTAGAGAAATACTATTGAATTCTGCAGCAGGCTGAACTTTTTTACCATTATATATTTTTTCTAATACAGTACTTAGGTATACGTAATAAGGGATCATCGTCAGAATAACCCAAGTCGTGACTAAATTTACTAATGAGAATTAAATTATTTGAAATTCAATGACTTTCTTCAAACAACCACCAAATTGTTGATCGTTTTGAAAATCAATTAAAACAGGATTTGTTTTTAGAGAATGCTAAATGAATATGACATCACAATTAATATCTCCTACAAGACATCACTTTCAACAACGTTCAATTTATCGTTTACGTGGCGAATAATTTAATTAACAAAATGTCTTAAATTATAACGGAAGATAAACAAATACAAAAAAAATGTAATTCAATTGAACAGCGAAAAAAACAAAGACACCTCGCTTTAGTTACCCCTAATCACGACAATGTTAATAAAAGAAGCGTAAGTATCATTAGACAAGAAAATTCCAAGGGTTGTTTCTTATAATGACGCGAGAGATGACAATTTTGGGGTAGCGATTGTGAAAATATATTGCTAATTTATTCATTAAAGAACGACGATAGTTTGTTCGGCATTTACCTGACCTTCAATATCGCTACCCTCTCGTTTTAAACGCCCGTTAATTATTTCCGCTTTGCTCGACGTAATAAACATCAAACGTCGCCGTACCATTTGAAGCAGTAATTTTTTCCATTTTTACTAACACGTTGATTCTTTATGGTCTCCTCTTACCCTTATTTTATTGCCTTGTGATACACCTTGCAACGTGATAATTCAGAAATTTAAATTTAATCAGCGTCAATGTTACCAATTATAAATTATGATTCATAAAGTATCTCGTATATGGGTATAACGCTTCAGGTACTATTTTCCACCCTAACGCGAGTTCGGTAAAATACAACGTAATGACGATGTTGCATAATAACAGGGGTTCTGTCAAATTTCAATTTTTTTTCCGCTGGTTTAATTTTCTTCTCAATCGACTCGATTATAAATCGTACCGGGCGATGAGTCACGATTAATTAGGCCATATTCGAGGAATCCCATTAACCCTTAATCAACTACCACAGATGACTCATAAGTTAACCCGTAGGATTACCACGTTGCGAATACATACGATGTAACAAATCAGCACCGAATTTACCTTCCCGACGTAATAAAAATATTAATATTTTTACTCGATAAATCACCATTACTGCGGTAACAATGGGATTAATACGCGTGTACCCAGACGTACGCTTTCATTTATCTCGTTTACTTGCCGATGTTTTAATAACTCCTTATTTAAAGGCAGCGAAAACCATACCACGGGACATTACCAACAATGGCATTCTCCAGGCGCACACAGATCGTAAAAAAAAGGGGTAAAATGAACGACTTTTTAATAACACCGCGACAATATCGCGCGCATCGAATAAATCAAGAAATTTATTTCATACTTTACGACGATAACTTTCAAGTACCTGTACTAAAGTTACATCGGAACAGGTATAATAGACGAAAATTATCAAAGACTTCGTCATACAGCATCCCTTCTCGAGCGTATACGAGTATCTATAATTAAAGGAAATAAAAATGACCAAGTTTAACGTGCTCTTTATATAACGCTCTCGTAATCGAAATCATTAAACTGTCTTCTCCCTGTTAGAGCTTGGTACCCGTCGTGTGTACGATATTTCAAAGAGAGGAAATTTTTACACAGAAAATGGCTATTTAAGTATAGTCTGCGTAGTCATCGACATCTATGACATTTTACAGCTTTTCGAGATAACCAAAGTAGAAGAAGCATTTTATTATTTCAACTTTACTACGTAGAGGTAATTTTCAAAGAAGAAATGACGCTTAAAGAAGGTATATAAATGGCCTTTAAACAAGTATGTAGTGCTGCGTTGGCCGACGCCTAAAATTATACGTATTTTACGAGCATTTAATTTTAAACGAAAAACCCCTAATGAGCTATTATAAAAAATGAAATCTTTACTTAATTATCCCCTTTGATGGTATTTTTTTCGAAATAAAAATAAATTCGTTCATCGGATAGACACGCGGTCGACCTTTTCAACCCTGTAGCTTTTTTTGGGGCTTTTAAATGTTATATATTTTTACTTGGGCGGAATGACCATGTGGCAACAAGTGAGGATGTAAAAATGGATCTTGACACGTGTTGTCATCGAAAATGGAAAATATAACTTCGATTATACCTTAAAATTTTATATAGTTTTTGCGTAGAAAATCATTAAAACATAACCAGATAAGTGTCTTTTCGAAAGTCCATTCCTCATTCTAAAAGAAAGAAATATAGTAATGGTCCATGAAAGCTCTGATACTTGATGCATGACACTGACCAATGGATTCACATTTGTAAATAATGATTATTTTTCAATGATTTTCCACCTATTTTGGTCTTACAAATAAAACAAAATTCATTTCATTATGTTTCGATTTCAATATTTCGATTTAAAAATTTCAATTTCGATACTAAAAAGTTTACGTTTTATTTAAATATTTTTATTCTAATATGTATTTCGAAAAATCAATTTCAACGTTTCGATTTTAATAAATTGATGATTTTGAGGTTTCGATTTCGATAAATCGATTTTAAGGTTTCGATTTCGATAAATCGATTTTAAGGTTTCGATTTTGATAAATCGATTTTAAGGTTTCGATTTTGATAAATCGATTTTGAAGTTATGGTTTTGATAAATCAATTTCAACGTTTCGATAATGTCATTTCGATTTTAATATTTCGATTTCGATGCATCGTAATTGTGATATTTCGATTTCCGACGCTTCATTATTGATGTTTTTCTTCGATATTTCAATTTCGTTGGTTCGATTGCCATATTCCCATTTCAATACTTCAATATTGATACTTCAATTTCTATGTTTCTATCTTGTGATTTTGAATCCGGTATTGAGTTTCAGCTATGATTATGTTTCTTCTTTCTTCAAAATCGATTAATTTTCGAAATGATCCTCTTCTCACAGATTTGAAGGATGTTTCGAAGAAACAACATCACAAAGCATATATCTTTCAAGGCGCGTTGATAACATCTAAACGATTTTGAATTTAACACATTTTTCGTTAGTTTTTTTCATGTTTAACATAAAAATTGTGGTACTTCATGTTGGAAGTCTGTTCACAGTGTCGTTGCCCACGTTTGAGCACCGCTTGCGGTAGTATTTGTCTCCTTTTTCGACATCACGGCAACATGACATCATTGATGATATAATTAATACCTGATCTAGGGAAAATTGATGTCGATCCACAAAAGGAGCATTTAATCCTTCCCCTAAAGGCATATTTACCTCGAAAATGGTCAACATCAGAGATAAACCCGTCAAAATGTCAAAACACTACTTCCTCACATCCTTCCACACACCGCGGCAAAACATCCGATAAAAGCTTATCACATCGAGGAAAGCAAGACTTTCACACGGGTATCCCTACTTTCCCACAACCCGTCCGGTTTATCCACCGATTACCCAAACGATTAAGACGAGATTGTTAAAGCTCGTCGAAACGATCACACATAAGGGAACTAAACGCTGCGAAATTCGGCTCCAACTCAGCACACGTTCGCGGAGACAAAACTTTAATGTTATTTCGCGCAATCAGATAACCCGGCGGGGGCAGAAGAAACAGCTGAAAGTCATTTGTACGATATCCACCCGGATTCGGGAGACAAATCCGACCGTATAACGTCTGCTTTCGTGCAAGACTTCAGCATATATTAGTCGTTCGCGTTATTTGTTCCTGTCATTTGTTGGTAATTCCCGCATCTTTCACACAAATCCATTTCTCAGCTTAACGGCGCATGAAGCCCAACAATTATGTCTTAGATGTTTATTCTAACACGCGTTATCTATTTTTAAACTAATCCTACTTCAAATACTGCACACGTTTGTCAGTGGAAACGCGAACGGCGCAATATACACTTGAGCATTCGGTGTTTTATCGTTTAATAATTGTGTTCCGTTTAGTACATACCACCCACGCGTCCGCATCTCCGCAATGAGGTAATTTAAACGCAAAAACTCTTGCGCTTTAAAATCCTCCTCGAATAAAACTTCGCCCAAATCTCCCTTTTCTAATTAAACCACTCGGTTTCTTCGTATCGGCGACGCGTGCACGTTTTTTACGCCACCGCACCCCTGATGCACATCTCCGCAGCATCTCGTACTATATACGCCAAACTACAGTATAACCGCAAAATACCAACTCGATAAATGGATATTGTCGAGTTATACGAATAAATATAAAAGTTTAAGAGTATTTTCGTGTACATCTAACCATACTAAATCGAAAAACAATAATGCGATAAATACTCGAAGGAAACTTCCAACGTTGATGAGAAAAAACTTGCGAAAAAGCACCGCAAAACGTCACACGCTCGTCGTACACAGTTTTCAACTCGAAAATTTCAAATGTTGTGCATTTTTTATGTATTTCAACGTATCCGCACTCTGATGACAATTTCCGCCACTTAAAATCCAAAACGCAAACGAGTCCGGAACAAATACGGGAAATTAGACCTCAAAACATTTTAAAATTTAACCACATCATATATATTTCTTTAATTGAAACATTTCGCATCGATCGATATAAAAAATAATACAAACCGAAACTAAAGCTGGATAAATTATCTAAAAAGCATTCTTCGTTAAATTACAAATCTTTTGTAGGTATTTTCGTTTATGAAAAAAGTTTACTCTTCGTGTATAAATCGCACAAAAAATTCTATCAAAAGGGGTAAATTACAGCAAATGAAATCGACCAAGTTTTCAAACGTAAACTTTTACTTCTTAACTTTTTTCTCTAGCAGTATTATCTTTCTTTCGTTTGGAAATCTCTTTTTTTTCTGACAACTGTTGTATTTACTTAATCTACAAAAATACACTACTAAGAATCTTTCAAATTAGCTTTAGTTTTCACTTAATTGATGATTTTTTTCGCCTCTCTTTCCATCTTCGTTTTTCTCAAGCGTCAACTTTTCGCAAAAGAAATTTTTCTTCGTTATCTTCCAAGTAATGGAAGATGTTGGGAAATAAGACCTTTTTAGTTGAATTAATTCGATAAGATGTTGGTAATTTTGTTGAATCATTTTATCGGTGATAATTTTCAGTAACGAAGCAATCTTTTTTTGGAGGGAGGGGGTACATTTGAAAATTCTCAGCAATAATTTTCGATTTACACGTATTTACTACTAAAATTTATCTCCAATTTCAAAACTCCACAAAAAAAACACAAATTGCTCGAGCGAATTAAGAGTAACCAATTTTGAAATTTATGTTCAAAACTGGGAGCCCAAAATTTATGAACAATTTTTTTTCTTAGGTAAAGGGTTGTTTTCTAATTTTGTTTTTATTTTCGTGATTTGTGCATTTTCAATAACACTATCAATTGTTGAGAAATTTTATCCACATTATATGATTAATATTATAAAATACGAGTTTTAGAACCCAAGCCCGAGAGGCATACTGTTCTCGTGTGTTTCTAGCGGGACCATCGAATTTCATCGGTCAGAGAATTTATTTACTGCAACTTTGTCAACGTCCCACTAGAAACACACGAGTACAGCAAGCTTCTCGGACTTTCCAGAATCTGTAAAGTCTTAAAACTGGTATTTCAGATCTACTATAATTATTTCGAAGGAAGCTATGAAATTTCAAAATATTTCAAAATTGCACAATTTTTTTAATTAATATCAATGAGAAATCTAGCAGTAAGCCGTCACCTCTTCCCTCCCCGATCAATAACCGATCTGTAAGCGTCAATTTTGATAAAATAACGATCTTGTGAAATGTAAAGCACTTCAAGTCCTCAATCATAGCATTGCTAACAAAAAAAAACAAATTTCCACCCTCTTTCCAAAAATTGAGGAATCGTCTGCATCGAAGATACTACGGACAGTCCCCTCCTTACGACACACACTAACGTAATTATTTTTACGAAACGCCTCGCAAAAAATCCGCAATAAATCACGTAACACGACCTCAACTTTCGAAACATCCAGCTCAACTCAGGGTAACACGTTCTACGAATGGGCGACGTAAATCACACGTGGTAATTTCTCATTAGGCATATGCAACTCATCGACAACACGAAATGACCCATTTTAGGCGTATATAAATTATTAATCAACCCCTATATCCGCTCGACAGCACCACGACCGCTCCAAAGCATCGATAGCGATCGAAGCCAGCGAGATAAATTTCTCTGCCGAATAAAAGCTAAAACGTAAATTTGACTTAATGAGGCGTGTGATTTATAAAATAAGCTTTTAGACGTTGCGTGTCTTCTTTCTTGATATTTTGATATGGTTATCAAGAGACCCTGAAGTAAATGAATTTTAACACTAGATTATCAGCAAAGTTTAGCGGGAGGTTTGTTATTTAAATATTCCGGTCTCGGGTTTCGTTTTATAACCCTCTTAAATAATTCACTTTTCACGCGAATTACTAAATATGCCATTTCCCTCGAATCCACCTGTATTCAGCTCTTTTGAAATCGCCTCGCCTCGCTCGAGAAATTTCTTACGAATATGTTCCTTTCATTTGTTACGTTTTGTGTGATTTTGTCGTTACTCTCAAAATTCTCTCTTTAATTTTGTAATTATTTTTTAAATAAAATTAATTTATTTCAAATTCAACAAACATGAACACACAAAACCTCAACCAAGTATTAAAAAAATCTTTAAAAAAATTGATAAATACATAAAGACTTGATCAGGAGAGACGAAAAAATCTCGTCATTCTCCACTTACTCTTTAACCTTCAAAAAAAATCGTAAATTTTCAACCATTCATATTACATGAAAGATTCCCTGCGGTCAACAACTCATTCGGCAACAATGCTTTTTATTCGCCGCCTCCGTTTAATCAATCAATTTCCAATCAGCGGTGTAAATACTTTGACAGACTTGAAAGCCAGTTCAGCGTGATACCAATCAACCGTTTGGTAATATAATCACCACTTATTTGAATATTCATTCGATTAAAAATCAAAAGGCCGCTTTATGGAAGAAGTTCAATTTGGCCAATGCATTCAAGACCTGCGCCAAAATACGTGTAATCGAATAACCAGAAAGACTGAAAATACAATACAGCGAAAAAAGGTGAATGCTCTATATCGAATAAACGAACTCATATTGAAAAAATACCCGAATTTCTCGAAAATTTACACGACGAAAACAGACTCTCGGATAACGTCGAGTAGAAGCTTATCTCCGAATTTTTTTTCGATTTCGTCAATATTTCCCATCATTTCTCAACAAAATTCTCTCTCGAACCACTCGAAAATTAAATTAAAAATTACGCGAATTCTAAAAATTTCTAAACCATTTATTTCGCACTCGTGAAAAAAAATTCAGCAAACATCGCTACTCATCCATAAAGTTAAAAACTTGAAAATACTTTGCGCTCAACTTACAAAACGACAGGAAAAAAGAAAAGAAAACCGTCTAGAAAAATTCAAACACTCATTTGAAATAACGAAGATGATCCGATCCGCCGAAAACCTAATGAACCATGAATTGGCAAACGTTAAGTAATAAATCGCGTATAGTATTTTTGGGAAATTTCATATTTCTCTGAATTTACCAGTCGACTAGTCGAATGAAATTTATCTGTAGACGAATATCTAACTTAGAATCGTGATCGATTTCCCACAATGATAAAATCATCCTCGATGTACAGCCTTTTAATGATGATAAATGATGCCAGGATTAACGTAACGTTTGTTCGAAACAAGATAGACACATTTTGTTAAAGAGCAGATAAGTCTTTCTTTATTGTTTCGAGGATATGTACACAAGACGAATCTTCATTAAGCATAGAAAATTTTCGGCGTCTGAGATTAACAAACCAAGCGTTTTTGTAATTACACTAAAACTCTCTCATAAACGCTTACTTTACAACTAACACGTGTGCATTTCGAAAGGCGACAAAAAATAACACGTACAATCGATCAATTCGACGCGATTTTCTTGAAATAAGCAAAGGATTAGGATACGCTTACGCTTTTCCAATATACTTAACGCTAAAATTATCGTTATTCTTGTCGACGAAATAAATTCACGTGCAGCATTTACAGCTATAGAATTAGAACGTCTGTCGAAGAAATAAAACAGTAGTTATTTTTAAGGCGATTAATTATACTGTATTTCAAAACCAATCGGTTTAAATTTGGTTGCAATTTCATAAATAGAAAAAGCATTCTTAAAAATTGCCCAGACTAAAAGGCCATAATTGAAACACAAAATTTGATTAGTATTATACGAATAAAATCGCAACTGGAATCTATATCTTTAAATGTTACTTTCATAAAAGCCGGCATCGTAATTTTTTGCTGTCGGGGAAAAAGAAAAACACTCGAAAGCGTCGAAAAAATACAAGTATTGTCAATTTCATCGGCGTCATCCAGATATAAAAATTTTCAAAGCTAAATTTTCATTTATCATATCCTTTCATTAGGCCCATCAACAATACAGCGAACCCTAATTTTCCAAACTGTATCAACATTCGCTGAATTTTAATAAAGTTTTCCTCTCCGTCTTCTACGAATCCGGGTAATTTTCTCGTGCCTACGCTCGTTTCAGAATGAAGAAAAAACAATAACCGACGTTAAACGCGAGTCGAAAACTCCAACAGCGAGCGCAACCTTACTAGATCAAAATTCTTCAATAATGAAAAATATTCGCTAATAAAACGAACATTTGTCTGGTAAATATTCGACCGGGGAGGTTAAACGTAACTCTATTACACTACCACCTGCAAACAATATCTAAGGGTGGAAAGGAGATTAATTACATTATTAGAAAAACCAGCTCCCTAATGCATGCCGCCAAATGAAAATATACTTCCGAATGTTTCAACAGTGTTACTCAAAACTTCGTCGTGAATTTTAAAACTATTCCATTTTTGTCCCATTCGAACTTGAAACATCTTGAGTTGCCTTGATCGTTAGCAAGTTACATAGATGTACTCATTGAAAAAGACACCTAAATACGCAGACCTGAGAACATGTCACCAACGTGAAACTTTACTCTTAATCAAACGTTCGTGTTCGTGAACCACGAATTATGTAAATATTTTGCAACCTCATATAAGTACTCATTATGAATAGCGTACCAGTTTTCAAGATGTCTTTACGAAATTATACGAGTATAGGTGAGAGTTACCCGAATATACAAGAGTTTTAACTTTGTACGTCAACTCGTACTCACAGACAAAGCACCACATCGAGCTTATTACATCGGAAATGTAAGAAAATCCCGTCAAAATATGACGACTAATTAGACAAACACAGAGTGAAGGCTCGTTTTGCTAATAAAACGTCCGTGTTTTAGACCCCCTTACACGAAACCGCACAGTTTTCACGAACCAGTTAAAATATTAACTCCATAACCTCGTCTAAATATTATGTTAAAAGTCCATTATTAAAATTAAGAGCGAGTATTCTGCATCCCTTCTTATCGTGCCGTCGAGCGTGCACCCCAAAGTACAAAAAAATCCTTTTCGCAACAGTTTACCTAAATTATTTTCTTCGCCAAGTATGGCGGAAAAAAGTACCCGAAAGTTCAATAGGGAGCAACGTCGAGCGTATTACAAGGCGACAACAAAATGAGTTTTCATTACAGGTTAGAAGTAAAATAACATTCGACGATAAAAGCAGACCATCTCGTAAATTTTACAGTAAAAAAATGTTACACGGTGTATGATCTAGTGAAGATGGCCGAATTTCCGAAAAATAAGAAGAGGAAGTAACATAGCGTTGATATGCATCGTTTCTGACAGAAATGACTGTGAAGGATGAAGAGGAGCATCATTTAACTAATCAAGATAATTATCATACTTGTTAATTTGAGCAAGAGGGTCAAGAGGGGCACTAGACTTCTTACAAGGGACAGAAAATTAGGGGGCGCGTGCCACTAGCCCACCAAAAGGAATTTGAAATATCTAAGGGAGGAGGAGGTTGCACCAAAGAAAATAAATACGGAACTATTAACGATTGAGCACATTTTGGGCGAGGCTGACAGCATGGATCTCAGAAAATTTTCAAGTTTTTTAATAACAGGAAATTTTTCCAGTTGAAGAGTCGAAAAGTTTTACATAAAAATTTATATTTTGCAAAAATTTTGAAACAAGATAAATATCGGAGGAGGAAAGGAGAGAAGACGGGTAACGATGATAGCCGTTCTGTTACATGGGAGAGCGAGACAAGATCACTTCGGTCGCCACCATCAGGAACGGATTAAGAGTTCTGCAGTTCCTCCCCCAGGTCCCCCAGGGAAATTTGTCTTCAAATTTCTGATATTTTCGCACGTCTTTACTACAACACACAACTCGAAAATTGTTACAAAATCGAACGTCTTGAAAAAACATCGTGAAATTGCAGGTCGTGAGTGATGTGTGATTATGTCACAGTGGCATGCGATGATGACATGTCGTGGTGATGAGTGACATGTGATAATGGCGTGTTAGGGTCAGGAATGACATGTGACAGTGACATGTCATGGTCACGAGTGACATGTCATGGTCACGAGTGGCATGTGATAATGACATGTCATGATCAGGAATGACATGTGATAGCGACATGTCATGGGCAGGACTGACATGTGATAGTGACATGCCATGGTCACGAGTGACATGTGATAGTGACATGTCATGATCAGGAATGACATGTGATATTGACATGTCATGGTCAGGACTGACGTGATTACGTCATGATAGCATGCAATGATGACATGTCATGGTCAAGAGTGACATGCGATTATGTCATGATTGTGCGAGGTGAAATTTTCTAAAATGTAAAACTGTACAATCGTAACTCAAAAATTGACCCTTGAAAATAAGGTGGTCGAGTTGAGAGAAAATTAATCATATCTCACTTATATTCTAGTCGTCAAGCAAATTGGCCAGTTCTTGTTTTGTCGATTTACTAGCACTGGAAAAAAATTTGCTCATGTAACTCCGAACTTGAAGGAGATATTAAAAAACACGTAAAAAATATTCTTCTTTGGATTCTCCGTAAATAAGAACTTCCACTACAGTCTACCACTGCATTGAGGAAATTCGTCTAAAACAACACTCGCGATCCTCGCTTACACGACGAAATATTCCACAGCATCCGCGCTAATTTCAGTCTCGCAGAGGAGAAAGAAATTTAATAATTTAAAATCGTCGAAAGCCAAACACCCGCTGCGTGGGTTATGAAGAATTTGCAATACGTCAAGACAATCGTTCGCAAGGGTTACACGTCTGCGAACCCTCACGTCATAGCTTGGTTTATTTGCTACATTATCGGCACTTACGCGAACCCCGATCGTCGCAAAGGCGTGAATAATTTCCACCCGGGCCGATTCATTCATCAGCATCTGATCACCGTATTCATATGGGAAAACGTTGAAAACAAATTAGCTCGTCGTACTTCACCTACGCTTTACTATTCATTTTGTTCCGTCTCCGGGGAGATATAAGTCCGGGGGCATTGTGATTATTTCCACTCGTTCTTGTAGCCGAGATCGAATTAAGGGTTAAAAGTACAAGACATTCTCGTCTTTCTAGCTTTCACCGAGGTAGTATTTCGTCACCGATGAAATGAGCTTTTTTGCCGACGTCGAGCCGCCTCCTCTCCCACATTACGCATTCCATAGCTCCTCGTGTACCTTCTCTGCGTATCTTACCACCCCGAAAAATGATGCCTCGCACTTGCGTGTATACCTTGTAATTATAGATGTCAACACATTTCACCCTTTTCCTCGAATTTCTAAAATGTCAATGTACAGTCGCCTATATATACGTATATATTATATTCTACGCACATGTTAACCTATAAATATGTAAAATCCCCGCTCGCTACCTCAATGCCAAAACTAATTAACTTTTGTATCAGTTTGCATTTACACGATTAGATGTGTATAGCGATTTTAACACAATCGCGAATTAATTCAAACGCATATCTTATTCTTTACGGATCCTCTTACATGTCTAAAGTTTCTCAGCTTTCCGTTATTATTACATCGAGTATACTAGCGCTATTTTCATATTCATTCGCGTTGCGTATATTTATACACTTTTTTTCATACCGACGCTTTTCTCTTGGGAAACTCCTTTTTGTCACTTAGCTCGCAAACCTAAGAATTCTGTCACAGATATGAATCTGAATGTAAATGGATTTCAACTTACTCGTATTATAGTTTCAAGTCATATTTACATCTTGAAAATTTTTCCACGGATATTGACGTAAAGTAGCAAGGCAGCATAGTATGAGTGTAATAGCTGAACCTGGAATAAAAAAAAAGTAGGATAAAATAGCAGAAATAAACATATATCAACACGAAATAGTTTCCCTGATTGATCATAAATTGGCAAATGTGTCCTTTTCGAAACTCAAGAAGCGAGGGAAGTTAGCCACAGAACAACATCCGATGATCCAAGACAACGGTCAGTCATAAAACACCAATTTATCGATAAACAAAAACCCAGACAAGATCTACAAGTCGTTGTCTAAGGTCAAATCATAGCGTCTACTTCCTAACACAGCCTTATTAACCTATAACCACACCAACTCGGAATATTTCTGCGAATCCGTATAAAATGGCAAACACGATAACCGCAATGCCTCGCAGCCACAACTCATCACTGACGCAAATCAACCACAAGACGAATCAATGAGAAAAAAAGAAAAATCGCCGACAACGACGGAACTTTGTTACAATTAAAGGGGGAAAATTACCGATACTTGGGGTTATTTGTAAGACTTTCGTGATCGAAATTCGAGAACATCCTAGGGGCAAAAGGTGGCACGAATTCGAAAACATCCATCTTCATTTCATACCTAAAACGATGCCATTTAAAGCTACCACACCGAAGACTTACTGTTACTTTATACCAAAGTAAACAACTAGCAGCTACTCGAGAATAAATTCTTTTATTTGGAGATTTCGGCTTTATTTATTCAATACGGCGTTCACAAACGAGTAGTATTTCGCCTTCAGGAATACAGGTGATATTGAAGGCACCTCAAACGCGCGCTACTGACGGCTCCGTCATCCGCAGATGATTTTCCCGAAACATTCTCGTCGTCGTGCTTGTCGATAACGGGAATTAATATTTGACGCTTCTGGGTAAGCTTAAAAGTAACACCCATTCGCTACTTATACCAATTCACATGATACATGTCGAAATCTACCATATATAGTATCTAATCATTTATCGGGGAGTGCACTCTTATTAACATACAATTACCAGTGATAAGACGATTTATTTCGTATTATCGAAATGATTTTATTATCGCGAGGTGGTTATCTTCGGATATTTGTCGTCATCGGTTTTTGATAAATGTTCAAAAGCAAACAAAATACTCCAAAAATTCAAATACAATTCGATATTTCGAAGCAAATAAGTCACATGTAATTTCACGATGATAAAAAGGATTATTCATGAAATCCCAACGCAATTCTTGAATAAACGAATTAGAGGAGGTTTATCTCACTATGCATAACTACATATTGAAAAAACAAAAAATAAATAAAAGACCAAAATATTCCAAAAAAATGTATCAAAATATTTCCAACTGTTTTGAAACATCAAATGAAGGCTTCCATTATTAACAATATTTTCATAGTGCTCCAGAAATAGTAAAATGCTTTCATGAACGATTAAGAATTCTGCATCAACTCGATTTCAAATAGTTTCTGAAAATTCTCAAAACTTGTTGACCCTTACACATATTTTTTTACGCCTCAGAGAGCAAAAAATCATTTGATCGAATAATCGAAACAAAATAATCGAAAAAATCGGTTATTTTTTTACGTCGATTATTGAAACAATCAATTATTGAATTTAGAAGAAATCGGTTATTAAAAATAATCGAATGATAGGCATAAAATAATCGACTATTTTTTCGATGTCGATTAATCGAAACAATCGATTATTAAGTTTAGGAAAAATCGGTACTTAAAAGTGCTTGAGTAATCGACATAAAATAATCGAAAACAATCGACTATTTTTTCGATGTTGATTAATTGAAAACAATCGATTATTTTTTCAATGTCGGTTAATCGAAACAATCGACCATTGAATTTAGAAAAAATCGATTATTCAAAATTATTGTGTAATCGACATAAAATAATCGGAAACAATCGATTATTTTTTCGGCGTCGCTTAAAAGAAACGAACGATTATTGAATTTAGATTTAATCATTTTTACTGGAATAGCATAATACCATCTTCTTTCTGCTAAATATAACTTTTTTAAAAAGATTCACCAAAAATCAAAAAAATAAATATGAGCAGCTTTAATGTTGAAGGTTCTCGATTCACGACTTCCTAAAGCTTTCTTCTCAAAACAAGTGGCAATTAACGATTCGTGAGAATTTCGATCATGACCCTCTTTTCGCTAAAATATGTATAAAACAATTTGCTAATTTATTGGAGAAATTTTCACTCGACCGCACCTTTTTCCAACCCCCCGAATCTCAATAAAATACACTTCAACTCCACATCGAAAATCCATCATTCGATAAATTTTCAAACATCATCGAACCGCCAAATTCTCAAGGCTAAATAAATCAAACTTATCCTCTATAAATCATCAGCGAACGAGTTATGTATCACGATGCTGTATACAAACTAACATTGCGTATACTGCGCTACACCAAATACCACAAAACGCCCAGTTACAGGGCTCACGAATCGTATCATGGCGCTTCTTTAAAGAGCTTGATTATAGACTGGCAAACGGACATGAAATTATTATTTATTTAATAAGCCAATACCGATCTGTGAACATCGTGGGAGGCCATTTTCTCTTTTCATCAGCTCGTTGATTGATACGTAACGGCTATGTAATTATTCAAACTAATCTTGGTATGTTGTTTCCAGGCACCATTTTTCCACGAAATTCACAATATCCTCTCGATGCTCCGTTATCCGGCATTGTCATGTTTTGCGTGTGAAAAAAACTATATACTATTAAATGTCAATCATAATATTGGACTAACGATCCACGACCCACCTACGATTTTTTATACAATTAAAAAAATGTCAATCATAAATTCGGGTATTTTTCGAATATAAACAACATATTCCCGAGGATGTAAAAATACTCCTTGAACAGATACGCGAAAATAAAAAATTTCATACAACGTAAACAAAAGCTCTCCGTGTATATGTTAATAACGAATACGTCATCACTACGGTAAGGTGATCTCTAGAGTATTCTTTTGACATTTTACGTTGCTGCTTCGGTATAGATTTTCAAATCAAAAACTACGAAAATCACGTCTCATAACGAAATCGTAATGAAGACAGACGTATAAACACGCACAAGTTCAATTATAATTTTCCATCTAGTTGCAAAACATAGAAAAAATATCGTTTCAAATAAAAATTATAATATAATCCGCGCTGTAGGCAAATATAATTGAAAATTCATCCGATATATCTCCTAAAAGCCTACATCTTGACTCAGCGCATTCTTGAAATATTAATCACATTCGTCGACCCAGCTCACGTAATTTTAATCGGCTACCATATCGAAAAAAAACATCCACGTATACCTCGTCGAAAAAGTCATCGATTAATAAAACCGCTCTCTTTCTGGTAATCGAACAGAATTTAAAATACGCGCGCATAAACTAATAAGATATTTCGATGAATTTAATTCCACTGAGTCAGCATTTCGTTACAGCTCGAAGCGACAAATTACCAATCTTGTCGTTGATTTCCGGCACATGATCATTATCCGAGTTCATTGCTTTAAAAAGCTAAAAGGCCGTGGATGTACATCTAAAAGAAGCTTTTCATTGAGCTTTTCCTTGGTCTTTTTTTTATTATGCTTCAGGCGTCAGATTCTTTTCACAAATTACGAAACGCCGAAAAAAAAGATACCGGGAAGGTCTATGTTGGATTAGTTCGATGTATTACCGTCGGTTAACCTCAATAATCATGGTAAATGGAAAAGTGGCGTTTGTTTACTCACCCTTAAGCGTTATTTTACCCTCGAAATTTTTATATACTTTGTTATTGCGTGATCGAGTGCTTTTTCGAGGAGTTTTTTTCGTTTGTGGAGTTCCTTAGTGTGTTTTAATTTTTTTGGGGATTTTTCAAATTGAGAATTCCTTAGTATCAAAATTTGAACAGAAGTCATTTTTGTAATTATTGTTGAAAAACAATTTTTTTCATCAATTTTTGGTGTAAGTGAATTTTCAGTCTTTGACTTGGTAAAAAATTTGAAAAAAAATTACATTTTCATTTTAAAAACGGAACCCAAAATATAAACATTGAAACCAAAAAATCGAAATATTGATATCAATACATCAAGGTCGAGGTATCGAAATCAGAATTTATTTAAGCAAAAGGCATAAAAATCAAAACACCGAAATCGAAACATCGAATGATAAACGAAAATTGAAATATCGATAACAAAAGACAAAACATCAAGCTTGAGACATCAAAGTCAAAATATGAAAACCAAATCATAAAACTTGAAACGTAAACATCGAGATATTGAAATCCCAACATTGAAATCGACACATCAAAATTAAAACATCGAAACCAAAAAATCGAGATCGAAATTGAAATTTTGAAATTGATACATCGAAATCAAAATACCGATATCAAAACATGAAGGTCGATATCGAAATCGAAAGATGTTTGTTTGTAAGAACCAAATCACAAAAATTGAGATATAAATTATCGAGACATAGAAATCGATACATCGAAATTGAAATATCATAACTAAAAAATCGAGATCAAAACATCGACATCAAAATTGAAATATAAGAACTAAATCATAAAAATCGAAAAATAAATTATCGAGATATCGAAATCGATACATCAAAACTGAAATATCGAAACCAAAAAATCCAGATCGAAATATCGAATTTGAAATACCCATATCAAAACTTCAAGCTCGGTATCAAAATCGAAATATAAAAACTAAATCATAAAAATCAAAACATAAATGTCGCGACATCGAAATCAACACATCGAAAAAACATCAAATTCGAAAAATCGAAATGGAAACATCGCATTTAAAATATGTAATAAAATCAAAAAGTCGAAACGAAAATTTGATTTTTCGAAAATCGATTCTCAACCCATTCAGTTTGTTCTCAAATTCCAACACTTCCCTCACCTTCACGCTTCCCAATCCCTCATTACCATTTCAAACCAAACGACGAAATTCGGTAAATAAACCCATCGACAATTACTTCCCGCAAAAAAGATACATTTTCCGCCATCAAGCACTGCCTCACAACATTGTTAAAAGGTAATAAAGGAAGGGCTTACGACGAAAGACATGATCTAACGCTTCGCTATCTTTGGAAGACCATCGGGGTACAGGGAACGGTAACGACAAGGCTGTAAAGTCGCAAAAATGAGTTTTTAAGCACTGGTCAAAAGGGACGCTTAAACATCTAGCAAACGCTCGAATTAAACTAAAGCCAGTTATATTTTAAATGGCTATTAATTCTGACAAACGTGCTGGGATGCGGACGGGGTGAAAAAACCCGAACAGGAAAAGCTTCACGAACAAAAAGCTGCGAGGATTACGATAAGAAGTTTTTCAACGAAATATGCCATTTAATAAGCGATACGTTTTTCAAACACGGCACACGTTGTTCGTGTTGCATCAAAAACGCATCTTTTTTGAAAGACCTACGTTAATGTGTCAAAATTCCAAGATCTTTTCCCTCTTTTCTCAATTTAGACTCGTTTTATCGATCATAGCGAAAGTACGTATATGACAACCAGCACAAAAATATAAACTCCACAAACCGTAATCGGTTACATACAAAATTATGAAAAATGATTAATAATTATTTGAAGAAGAAACAACCAAAAGGAAACGCCACAATAAATCATAAAACTACCGTAGAATAATAAAGAGTCATGGAAATAAATGTAGTCATGTATTTTATTTCATAAAGCCATATTTTCTCTGCCTGTTGGAAACTCTCTTTGTTCAATGATATTTTTTGATAAATGCATTACGGTGCCGTTAAAACAGAAGGTCGAAAAGTGGTTACGAAAGGCTGACCTCCGATTTCACACTTCATGCTAAGTACTTTTAACTGTTTTCGTTTTGTACATATTTTATCCCCTAATTTGTTTTCATTTCTAGGTAACGTGGAAGATATATAACGCTTTTTTTTTCGACGTCCACCGACAGATATCGCGTCTCGCATGAAATTACACATAAATCGTGTACTTCGCCGTCAAACTGGCTTGTAATTTTGCACTTTGTAAAAAAAAACTTCTAAAAAGTTTACAAAATCATATATGCGGTTTGATGTAAGCAACATTTTACTAGGTGAATATGGAAAACTTCTGTTCGCATTTCCCACAGCGATTTTCTCCTCAAACATGAAATTGATTTTATATATTACTATTTGAAATACACGAAATTCGAAAAATTTCACTCAGATTGTTTTTCACAAATACCAGTAAAACACTTTTAATATCAAATCACAAAGTACTAGGGAAGTGACAGCGATATAAAAAAGTTTCCATGCTGGGTTTCTCATATATAAATTTTCTCTGTTCCACTTCCTTACAAAAAAAATATAAAGCTCATTTATTGTTTCAACAATTGAAGTACTGAGCCTTAAATTTGATATTTTTGAGAAATTTAAAAACATTGAAAAAACACTTCCTATCAGATCTGGATACATTTCGCCATCAATTTCTTTACACGATCAACAATGCATCCAATTTTACAAAACTTCCCAACGAAGAATTTCATCAATCCGACTGAAAGTCTGGGAACTCCGTGCTTTCACACACTACGGAAAA
The DNA here is from genome assembly GCA_003261595.1 of Maconellicoccus hirsutus. Taxonomy (NCBI): domain Eukaryota; kingdom Metazoa; phylum Arthropoda; class Insecta; order Hemiptera; family Pseudococcidae; genus Maconellicoccus; species Maconellicoccus hirsutus. Next base: position 61,355 of record QBDW01000601.1, on the reverse strand, counting down.
AATCCATTCCATGATTTGATATTTTAACCGATCGATATAATTTATCAACGAAGAAAATATTCACCTGCACGTGGTCATTTCAACTCTTGACACAAGAGCACGAATTATAGATACATGCACCAGAGCAAATACTTGATCGATGACAGAACATCGACGATCACGAGAACACGAATAAAATGCAGCCATTATTTTCAACAAGTGATTCCGTAATCTCAACGTAATTATCATAATCACTTCCTATTTTATGTTTCGATTAGCGCGATTGCTAATCTCCAAAGCAACGACATGAAGTTTAGAATTTATGTCGCCGATGAACAGAAACTTTTTAAAATTGCACAAAATTGTCAAAATGTTGCCAAAATCGTTCAAAGTTGTTCAGTATTTGCTCAAAACTGCACAAAAATTGCTGAAATGATGAAAAATTGTTTAAATTTTGTTCAATATTTGTTTAGAATTGCAAAAAAGTTGCGTAAAACGATAAAATCAATCAAAAAATTTGGTCGAAATTGCAAAAAACTATCAAAATGTAGTTGAAATAGTTTAAAATCAACCAAAATTCGTTCCAAATTACCTAAAATCCCGAAAAATTTTCAGAACGTTGTTAAACATAATTAAAACTCTTCAACATCTATTCAATATAGCATAAAAAGTGGTGAAATGTTGTTAAAGTAGCTTAGAATCGATCAGTCGAAAACCGCATAAAATGGTATAGAATTGTCAAAGTGTCAAAATTATCTAAAGTTGTTCAATATTTGTTCAAAATTGCATAATAACTGTTGAAATGTTGCTAACATGGTTCAAAATTGTTCAATTTTACAAAATTTTGATCAATTTTGCACCGTTTTATTAACATTTTGATAGTTTTTTGCAATTTTAAACAAATTTTCTATTTATTTAAAAATTTTGCACAACGTTTGTGCAATTTTCATCAATTTTAAACAAATCTGGATCAATTTCAAACTATTTTAACAACATTTCAACAGTTTTTAACAAGTTTGAACAAATATAGAACAACATTTTGTGCAATTTAAAGCCATTTTGGACAACGTTTGATCAATTTTGAACTACTTCATCAACATTTTGATTTTCTTTTTTTGTAATTTTAACCAAGTTTTTCATGGATTTAATCATTTTACGCTACTTTTGTGCAATTTTAAGCAAATATTAATCAACTTTAACAACACTTCAACAGTTTTTACGCAATTTAAAGCAAATATTGGACTGTTTCAACAAAATTTTGATCAATTTTGAACTATTTCATCAAAATTTTGATGGGTTTTTGTAATTCTAAACAAGTATTGAATTACTTTAAACAATTTTAACATTATTTTGGCAATTTTTGTGGAATTTTAAGAAAATTCTTCATCGATTTAACCGTTTTGTACAACTTGTATGCAATTTTGAACAAATACTGAACAATGTTGAACGACATTGACAACATTTTAACAATTTTATGTCATCTTAAACAATTTTAATCAACTTAAACAAAATTTAGACAGTTTATTAGAATTTTTAAGCAAATTTTTCAACAAATTTGAGCCACTTGTATAAATTCTATTCAATTTTAGGCAAATTAATTGTAATTTAAATGAATTTCCAAAGATGGACAAAGAGTTGAATGAAGTGGGGTGGGGGTGAGGGTCAACAATGTTCGAGGGCAGCGAAAAGTGACTAGGTTCAGGGCATCAAAAACTCAAAACACATCCCTGCTTCTACATCCAGATTAAATGAACGAGTCGTGAAATAGTATAACTCATAACTCACGACATCAGCAAATAAAACAAGTAGCATCACGTTTTAAAAATAACCCGCTATACTCTGAAAATTATAATACCACCGAGAATTTTCATTTTAAAATACAAACAAAATATCGTTTTGTGATACCGAATAACATTCCACATATCAAGTATCCTCGATAATATGGCCAAAATTAACGCAATAAATATCATTCCAGTTGGCCCACACACAACACCGTACACGAGATAATTCATTGCCAGTAAATTTAAATACTTACCTAATCATAAATCAAAATAATTTCCATATTAAACTTTCTTGCATTATAAAAAGAATAATGGAAATCTCCGCTCTGGTATTATGAACATACAAACTCACATAATCGGATTTTCCTCTTCGACGTAATGTACACGTAATGAAGACATTACGAGCTTACGATTACAAAATCTTCGATAGATACATGATATCGTGTACATAAAATTTCTCGATGATATTTCTATTTTATTTCCATTATCGCGTATGAAAAAGGGAAATATGTTGGCAAAGCGGCAAATATCACATTAAGTATTTAATTACCTGCGCTTTTTATTGGCTAATAAAGATAATCGTCTTTATGGCTCGTACTACCATCGAAATGCACACAAGACAGCATCTCCGCACGCAAACTCGACTTCCTGTATTAACCAAAGTCTCCGGCATCAAGATGCTAGAAAATTAATACTTTTTATCACTCTTTTGAGAATACCAAAAGGTAAACGCGTTAACTGGATTTTGTATATGGTAAGTGGTATTTGTGTTGTTCGCCACCAAAACCTTTCATATCCGGGTTAACAACCCTCTCTGTGAAAACGTGTCTAGAAAAGTTGTCATTTATCATACTAATAGCTGGCAATTTTATCCTGACAAGTTGCTTTAAATTGACATAATGTAAATAAATTCCTCGCCACATATTCACCAATGGAAAAACCTTTTTTTTCGCTTATGTACACGAAATATCCTTATAAAAAATACATTTGAAACGATCCTTCGACATTTAACAACTTAATTTCAACGTATCCTCGTCACCGTATACGAGTAAACTAGGTTAAACATCGAGACAAAACAATCCTTCTAGCATCGAGTAAAGTTGGAAAAAAAAGCGGAAAAGCGATATTTCGCAGGTTGCGACCATTACATGACATTTCTATCCATTTTAGGTTATTTCAAACAAACGACGCGGCTTTTTCGCTTGTATCCAGAAAAGCGACTGTAGCGACGTAGAGGAGGGTCATATTATATCGTCATTTTTCATATGTATTATTACAAAATGCGTACGTTTTTAAAAACAGATCTCAGCTGGCATAATGACCTTTGCACACCCAACCATACGACTTCCTTGTTACCTCACAGCTTCTCGGTGTTATCTGAACAACCACGAGTCAAGTATTTAATTTATACATTAATGAATAACCCGTGTTAGACTCAATACAACATGTTGCATTACGTCTGTTTTATTTTAAATTTTCCCAAAGTCTAATTAACCGAGTAGAGTTTACCATTCGAACGAGTTCGACGTCATAACTTTCCACTTCCTTTGATGATTGCCAAACGTATACCAACTCGACGAAATTTCCCAGCGAAAATAATTAAACTACGTGATATGAAATTTGCTATATAACATCGTCGTGTTTCCAACTTATATACACGTTTTGCTCTAAATTAAATACCGGAAAGCTTTTTCCATCATCTTTTATTCGATGCGAATCAAAAGCCATGAATAGAAAGCTGCTCGATATTGGAAAAATGAAACGCGACGATGACGAAATTCCAATTTTTCGTTGATTTACGTATTTCGCATCTGTGATGTTTTATTTTGATGTGTTCTCGGTAATTATCTGTATTTTCTTTTGATAATTTTACTCAATTTTTTTGGTATTTTTTCTATTTCATGACTAAGAAAAAGTACATGCTAACACTTCTTCTTTCGATTTTCACTTTTAATTTCCGAAAAAAACTAAATTAAGCGAATTTTGCATCCACTACTCGTAAGATTGCAATATTCGCCTAGTCACAAAGATCCGATTTGGAAAACAGACACGATACAGGAGCAACAATAACCATAATGAAATCCATCTTCGATACAACCCTTTATCAACAATACCAATAATTCCACCCAAGTGCCCATCTTCATTACCATACTCGCTAAATTCGTTCAAATGCCGCGAAGCATTTCATCGATTTATCACAGTTCGTTAAAAATGTAAACAATCAAATCCAAATATGAAGCACAGTATTAAAAAACCAGAAAAAAATTTCTTATCGGAAAAAAAAATCCATCCATACGTAACCAAAAAGAATCTTTTTCACGGCTAATCGAACATAGTGAATACGTGAAACTGAACCGCATACTGGCAATTTTATATAAAAAGCGTACAACACTGATTATCTTTTGTTATCGGCCTCGACGAAAACTACGCGACCTAGAAAAAAGGGAAAAAAAAGGAAGATCCCTTACAAATAACTATCTTGTCCCAAGGCTCATATGGTTCTGATAGCCTGTTATTTATGTACGATTGTGACGACGTCGCGTTCATGTATATCGGTACGACCATTGATAAAGCGCAGGATAGGGCGTGAGATGAACCCAAATTACAATAGAGTTAATGATAGTCATGTGTGTCCTTAACGAATCGTACACTACATTATGGGTGAAGCGATCTGCGCTATTTCATGCATTTCTACGCGAAGCCGAGGGTAGTAAACATCGAATATAACCAAAATTACAAAAGATCTTAATGCCATGTAATGCACCGAGATTCGTCGCTTCTTTCGTCGTAAATTTTCCATAGCTCGATATGCCGCCGCTTTCATTATTTAATCAATTGGTTTTGATTTCCACAAAAACCCATCTCTTGCGTCATAACATTCGCGAAATGCGTTCGGCTTAAGTGTACCCTCTTTTAACAGGTTTCTGTGGACAAAAAGACCTCTAAGCCGATCGTTTATTCGGCGATAAATTATACCGTTACAGATGGCGTGAGATGACCGTTTTAACGCGAATTTCTACAAATTATCCGCCAACGAAATGTATTTGCTAAGGGCCCGTTATAATGAAACTCGATGAACTCGACAAACGCTTAATTATGCACCAAAAAACCTCGACCGTTAAACATCGTCGTATCACACATGTTAAAAATACTTAGAATCTGATTACCAATTCGTGTGCTGGCACACGATAGGGTGTTTGAAACAAAAGCTCATTGTGCCATCATCTGGCGTAGGTGCGCATTACTCAATTGTTAGAATCATTCGTTAAACTAGCGAGTTCGACAAAATTTCCTTATCGTGAAAGGCACATAAGAGACGTGATCAGATTATTCTCAACTCAAAGAAAAAAAAGAGGCTATGTGGAGGATTCTCAAAATTTATAAGAATAGTTGTAAAACCACATATTGACAACTAAACCCAGCGGCGGACGGGCCACAAGGCATTCTGGGCAAATTCCCGGAGCGCCGGCCGGTTTGGCGCCGCTGCGATGATTTTATTTTCAAAATATTTGGTAATTTGTATTGTTTCATGTTTTTGTTTCAAAAGCTTGGCTACCCAGGCCACAAAACCCATAAAACCTAAAGAAATTGAGCCCTGGCCCCAAAACCCATAAAACCTGAAGAAATTGAGCCCTGGCCCCAAACCCAACACCTGAAACAGTAATTTCGAGACCTGAATCCGAAATCTAGCTTTTTGAAAACGGGTCCTGAAACGGAACCCTGAAACCCAAATATTATTCAGAGCTTGTTTTTTTTTCTCTCGTGAACACGTATTTTATTAAACCTTCTGTTAATGATACACGATTTTTTTTTCAGAAAAGCCACTTCTCGATGACCGAACTCCAATCACATCGTAGTCCTAAAACAACGAAGATTCTCTCTCCACAAAACCCATCATTTCCAAGAAAGAAAATCTCGTAATAAAAATCAAATACTCCAAGCATCAAGGATCTGTTTGAAATACAGCTTTAAACACGCGTATACTACAATTATAAACATTATAATTTACAACCGATCTCCCAGAGTAATTGTTTATTTAACAGGTAATATTTCGTACATAAAGGTACTCACCGCCGCAGTCATTTACCACGTTAATGTCAAAATGTGGTAAATGACCACAAAACATGTGGTAACTCGTATTGTTCTGATTTTCTTACTCGCAAAGTACCAAAAGCAAATGCATCTGTTTTAAAACCATTTTGAACGATTTAGAACAATGAAATTCAACTACGAACTTACTTCATTCGGAAAGGCGACGTAATTTTAAAAATATCTCCGCTTTGGTCTCCACTATGTTCTCTTTTTGTACGTAAAAGCTACGGAAATGGATGATAAAAGGTGACTTCGTTACTCGACGTTCGAACCAGTAACACATCGTTGGGTCATTTATGTTTCTTGAAATTAAAAAAAAATTACGATGTCCCGATTTTGTACTCTCGAGAGAAGCTACCTTTTTAGAAATAATTCCCATCGTTATTTCCAGCCTTGTAACTTGGACCTTTTCTAAAAACGAAATTCACTATAGAATTTCCACGACCAGTTATGAAGTAGAAAATTGCTCGCGAGGAAATTACAAGATTCCGTGAAGTAAAAAGTTTTAAATTTTGTGCAGGTCAAGACCTGTTACGTTTTAGAAGACACCGGGTCCATTATAAATTGTATATAATAAGAACGTACGCACGAAATCGATGAATTATTATTTCCGTTGGTTTTTTTATTATATTATAATTTCGCCTAAAGGTGTTTACTATGAAAATCACTCCGGCATTACGAAGCAATCGCGCTTAAAACAACATATCCTACGAATGAAAATATAGCGCGATAAAAATATATCGGAAAATCCTATTATCCGATCGCAAACTCGGTTTGTTAATACCAATAACTTGTGGCTGGATTACTCGAATTGATAACGAAGGTAAAAGGGCTACATTAAGGTGTTACACTTATATCGAAAATAACGCTGAATTTTTCAGTATTCATCGGACGCCAGTCTTTTGTTATAATTTAACCCGCAAAGGTAACGTACGTCGGTGGTAACGTAATATCGAAAAAGCGCTTTTGTTATTCAAACGTGTTGCCTAGTGTGGAAAATTACTTTTATTAAAATCGCTGTACTGGGCGAGTATCCAATTTCGTGAGATTTTCCACGTCGTCGAATTACATGTTAATATGTTATTAGCAGTCTATTCAATTTTTCAAAAAAGTAGAAAAAAAGCTCCTCGAAACTGAGTTGATAAAAAATAAATAAAAGCTACAGCGGAGGCTACGCAACTCCAGGCAATTTGCATAAGTCCGCCATTCGGAGCCCGAAACTACACATATACCGAGTTACGAGCGACTATAAAATGTATAAAAGTCAAACAGACTTTTTATTTCATTTGAATAAAACAAAAAAATAACGTTTTAAGTTTTCTGGTAAATGCCAAGATACATTTACAGTACGATAAAAAACATTTCGTTGACATTTATGTAAACGTGACCGTTTTGCGATGTGCCTGCGAAGTCATAAAATTTATTTCTTCATTTTATTATTTTTTTGTACATACTCCAGGGTATACACGTATGATACACGATGGACAATACTGCATTACAATTGACGATATAATTTTTTCCAACGCGCGAGACTAATTTTAATCGAGTTTCTTTGTGCTTTTGAAATCTCCTTCAAAAAATTCTTCATTTTTTCCATTTAAATTTCCGATTATACCAATCGCATGTTACTCTTTCATTAAACACCAAAAAGGAGATTAAAAAAAAACTTTCAAGCATTAAAAAAAACCAGTTCCACGATAATACAATTTAAATCGAACGTTGGTGTAAATTACAAAATATCAAAGCTCATTTACCATAGGCTAGCTTTGTAAAATATGTAAATAAAATGTATTAAAAATGATTAATTACCCTCGTATGCAAATGGTCACTCGATAAATAGCAATTTATAAATTTGTTTGTCGTGCGCACCCATTACCGTTAACGTATTCCTATCAAAATAACATTGGAAGCTAGTTTTGATACATTTTCCAACGTTTATCAATATTCATATAAAAATTTTCCACCTCGGCACCTCGTCCATTTCGAGTATATTTTTTATTACCCGATAAATTATCATCGTAAGGTTCACGTGACGTAGGTTTATTGTTAGTTGAAATATTTTTATAAATAAAATTAAGCGTGGCACGAAGGCTACGCGATTTCAAAGTGTAGGAGGGTATCGACTGGCTAAGAAACTAGGGTGAATATTTCCACCAAAAAATATCGTTTACATTGAACGAATACAATTGTATCCGAATGCAAAACTACTATCCGCTGCAATTCAAAAGACGAGAGTCGATACAATTACCCTATCGCGTTGTGTCGAAGAAGAAATTCAATCCTAAGTGAATTCTGTCAAAAGAAACTGACAAGTAAATCGTAATACATTTCCGACAGATGATTCTTCGAAAGTGATACCACTAACAAATCGAAGATCGAATGCGATAAGATGATGGGAACTGAGCTACATCAGGGACAAGGATAAGCATGTTATCATGTATGTATTTCACAAAATTTTGGATGTTTGTTGATGCAAAATGGTAATACTCGACAAAAGTACCTTGGTATTGCCCAAATATGAGTCGAACTGATTAAAAAACATGACTCTGGTATGAGGAATCCTTCAAGAAACTGTTAAGAATCGATCAAAATTTGTTTAAAATTCAGATAGATGGAAAAACCACTTTTAATGGGAGATACAATTGCTTAAAATTACAAAAAATTGTTGAAATTTTATTAAAATTGATCAAAGTTACTTAATTTTTGCTCAAAATTGCTTAAAATTGCACATAACTGTCAAAATGTCTTTGAAATAGTTTAAAATCGAGCAAAATTTGCGTAAAATCGCTTTAAATTGTACAAAATTGTCAAAATGTTGTTAAAATAAATTAAAATAGTAAAATATTTGCTTAAAATTGCATAAAAGTATTGACGAAAAATTTGGTTAAAATTGTGAAAATATATCAAAATGTTGATAAATCAGTTCAAAAGTTTGTTTAAAATGGCGTAAAATTGTACAAAATTACTAAAATGTTATTAAAACCGTTTAATATTTGCTCAAAATTGCGTAAAAACTGTCAAAATGTTGTTTAAAAAGTTCCAAATTGATCGAAATCTGCTTAATTTGCTTAAAATTGCATAAAAGTTGTGGAAAACGATTAAGTTGACGAAGAATTTGGTTAAAGTTTTAAAAAACCATCAAAATATTATTGAAATAGTTCAGAGTTGATCAAAATTTTTTTAAAATTGCTTAAAATTACGCAAAATTGTTAAAATGTTGTTAAAATTGATTACGTTTGTTCAATTCTAACATTTTAATAATTTTGCAGAATTTTGAGCAATTTTAAACAAATACTAGCTCCGCTAGTTGGTCGCAACCCCCTCGCATTGCTTCGCAATACTCGCTGTCGCACATTTTTTTTTTCCTATTCATAACTCTCAATCGTAATTGAAGTTGAAAAAGCTTTTCGGTCTTTTGGCTGAGATCTAAGTGCTGATTTTCAGGCGTTCGATGGCAGCAAAAACCCGAAACATGCCCTCACTACTCTTTCAACGTGCACTGTCTTTTACAAAGATGTAATTCATAGTAAAAATGGCCGGGCAACAAATAAACACAAATGATTGACAGCACGAGAATCTGTTTAAAATATCGGAGACATTTTCTAAGAATTGGTTTCCTTATTGCGTACCACAGTAAAAATTAACTTATTCGTAATAACCATACATCAAGTATGGTTTAGTGCCTAAAACACAATTCAATTTGCATTTTCGCATTAACAATAGATATAAGGCAGCAAGGCACGTACGTTTTTTCTCCTCTCTTTACGCTACTAATAAGATAAAGATGTTGAAATTCTCGCATACTACAACATTTATCTTCATTTAAGCTACAAGATGCTTCATTGCTGCGGACACATTACCCATTAAATTTTAAGCTTCGTCCTCGAATTACACAAGGGATCGGATGAAAAACCCAGGTCGATGTCAGCGCATCTAGCTATAAGGTAGAAAATTAGCATCGAGCAACAAATCGTCCATCCTACACCATTTCATTAGTACCCCATTATAAAATTTATACACTAATCGGTGAATATTTACCAATAATGCAAGCACGGTGAAGACGCTCGAAGATAATGCAGCGCCAAGGCGCGATATTTTTACAACTACAATAAAACCTTACGTTGGAGGAATGTTAAAAGCTTGTATCGCCGCGAGAATAACCTGCCGAATAATTAACACCTTTTAGAAATTTAAAAGTAACAGGAAGCTGGGCTTAATAAATACCTAATTCTAGGTTTCTTTGCATTTCAGCTTATTGTACGACTGCCGAGTTTTATTTATTTTTTTTGAGGCAGGGAGAAAAACCGATTTTAATAGCATTTACTCACACTTCAACCCACAAGTTCTGGGGTATGATGATGAATATGGTATAAAAATTAATACCGAACGTGATCTTCTTTTATGAATTTTTATGACGAATATTCCCTTACTGAAGAGCTACCTATTTCTCATCTGTCGCCATAATTCAGTCTCCGGCGTATTTTTTCCAAAACAAATAAGGTTACCGTTTAAAGTTGATACATGATGCATTATTTCAACGTACAACTCCAACGCCGCCGTTGCATTTAACAATAACCAAGCGCCACTTTTTTTTTTCAAAAAAAAAACGCATTTTTAAACAATAAAACGCTCGCGTCCCTGTGCTCAGACAGTGTGGGCAACAATTGCCAACGTGTGTTTTTTTCGTTTAAATTACCGTACCGGAATATTGTTCGCAATGTGCTCCCAATTAAATGCTTTTCAATTTTGAACCGGTTTTTCTCACGAGCGCTCGTGCGATTATAAATTAAAAGTTAATTTACAATAGAGTATTGAACGCGAATCGAGTTATGAGGCAGGATATATCTCGTTTTCGCGGTAATTTATAGAGCGAAATAAGATAAATTACGTAATTTATTTACCATATTTTTTCTAATGATCTCGTTGTACCTGTACGATGATCTACGAGTATCATCAGTTTGTGTAACAAAAAAAAAAAAATACCGAAGTACTAAATTATTTCAACTTGAGGTTACATGTTTGTGGTAATTTTTTTATCCATATCACTATAAATGGCCTTACAACGAAAAATTTTGGGAAATCTTCCTTATTTCATAATTTTAGTAAACCTGCGTAACATTTTTGGAATCATCTATCTTCAACATTTCGGAGGAGTAAGTGCACGTTAAAAAAAAAGTTATATTGATAAAAATTCCTCGAGAATTTTTTCTTTTTTTTTTGAAAATAATTGGAAACTTATGTTTAATTTCGAGACAAAGTTTTTATGAAAATGTGAAGCACCAGTTGGTGATGAAAAGTTTTCATTTTTTAAATTTTTCCACCACTTTTACCGACAATTTAATTTCCAGAGGTGAAATGGAGAATTTTGTAAGGCAGAATTACGAGGTTTACTGAAAAATGAATGTCGATCTTTCATAAATATTTTATTTGCTTCATTTTGATGAAGAAGTGTTTTCATTTTGAAGCAAAAAAAATAACAGCATGAATGGTCATAAACAGAATTAAGATGTGATTAATAAATTAATAAAATAAATTATTGGTATTTCCTGAGGGACGAAGACAATTCCGACCCCTCTCCTCCTCTCCACCATTTTTGACGCACATTTCAATTTCAAGGGCAAATATCGATAAAGATGGATGAAAAAAAAACTTGGAAACTACATCCAACTTTTCATCGTCCTTGGATGTTGAAAAATAGCGAATGTACGTCCATCAAATGGATCACGATTTTTCAACACTTTAAAACCCGAAAATTATTTATTTTTTTGGTATGTTGCAAACGAACACTCAGGGGCCTGGCGAGAGGGAGTTGCAAAAAGTAGATTTGCACCGGACCCACAACTTTTTGTGAGGTTACGTCTGGTACGTTAGGGGCTGGGGCTCGAACTTACTAGACTTGAAATACAGCTTGCGTACAAGTCCGCAACACTGTGACACTTTTATGTCACTGCGCGACTATGATGTTTATCAGAAGACGTCATTTGATGTTACTTGCCACTCGCAATCATGCTACGTCACCATAACGATGACTTGTCATCATATCATGTCACTTGACATGCTACCATGACATGATCGCATGTCAATCCTGACCACGACACATCGCCATGACAATGAATAGTCATCTATGACATAGTATGGTGACGTGAAAAAATCATATTTTTTGTTAAACATAAATAAACAACACATAACTGGTTTTGAAAGGAAAAAAATAATCCTATTACCATGACAATGTCATGAATAATGTCATATTATATCACTATTCAGGTCACCATGACATATCATCATAATATGATCATGAAACATCAACAAGACATGATTAATTAATTATATGTCACTCACGACCATGACACTTGACCATTGTAACACGTCACCAAGATAATGACTTGCTATGGTGTAGTATATCATTTATGATCGTGATATGTTACCATAACAACGACGTGTCATCTACGAATAGTCATGATGACATGAAAATACGAGTATCAAGAATCACTCATGAGCATGACACGTTGCAATGACATCCGTTCACTCATGATCATAATATGTTACCATAACAATGACCAGTCATCTATGACATATTATTATGATTGAGATCATTGCTCATGAGCATAACACGTCGCCATGACAATCACGTGACGCTTTTTTGTGACGATTTTCGATTCTGTGTGGCATAGCCAGGACATGAAAATGTCAAGAATCACATGTTATAAAAAAATTACTACAAAAGAAGCATATTCGGCCAAGAAATGATTAAATTGACTGGCGATTCTATGCATAGAAAACGTTTCAGCGAAAACTTCGAATTTCGATGATATAATAAACGAAACCACCACCTCCTTTGAAATATCAACGTTATTTAATAGCTGACTTCTTTTCTGTCACTTGGCCCTAAACTGAAACTAACCGTTTTTTTACATCTTTATTGAAATTCCAAACCACAATTTCGTACTCATTGGCTTCCTCGACTTGATATTTTCACCTCAGTGTCACACCAGCACGCATTTCGATGTTTTTTACTGGAAATGGTGGTTTTTTGATTATTTCGCTTTCTCATTAATAATCTCTAGTTCCAAAATATACCCATTGCTTTGACATTTTTACGCGCTAATTTAATAGTTTATCTGCAATAACGAATTCATTCGTTAATTTGTATCCATTGGTATGACACCGACTTATGTCACCTAATAAAATGAAACGGCTTAATTGTGGTCGTTTATTTTTCCAATGCCAAAAAAATATTTACGAGCTATAAAACAGACTCGATTAAAATAGTAGTCCGATAAGCAATCGATTTTATGAATTTAATAATCGATGATTTCTGATTTCAACGAAACTATTAGAGGCAAAGAAAGCTATTTCTGGTAAAACTTTACAGACATTTTATTGTTGGCGCTGTTAATGGCGCTTCTTGGCGTTTACAAGGTGTATCTAGGTACACGATGGAAATTCCAAAGATGGTATGTCGTTATAAAGCCTTCGATCAAATCGCCAACCGGCGTATTCGCTTAAATACATTGAGCTCTTCGGTTATATAAATGTTTAAATATAAATGCAAATTATACTTGATTTACACACGTATAATGACGTACATTTGTACGATAAATCGAAGATATTTATGGATAAAAAAGTAAACTATACGCGGCCTTAGTACACCGAACGTATTAATCGTGTTGAAGATCGAAGCTGTTGCAATGTAATATCTTCCAAGAAGAATACCGTAATCACGTTCGTTTATTAATTATTTCAAAGAAGGCATACGCGATGTGATTGGTAAAACAAATTAATACCGTTTATCGACAGTACCTCAGCACGGGTTAACGTACCTGACTTTTTGTTTTGGCAAGTAAATTAACTTATTAAATTTGACAGCGTTGAAGCTGAGCCATACTATCACGTTGTACGTGTCCGATTTGGATATGTTTTTTATTGATAGGTTAACAAGAAAAATATCCATCGTGGTTTGACACGTGAGGTCTCTACTTGGCCTGTTGAGCTATGACGTGTGGAATTTCTGAGCTCGAACTTGGTTGATTGTAGCTTTGCAATTTCGACGTAATATTTACCGAATAAATCGACGATTCGATTATATTGAAAATAATACTTCTTCATGGCCAATAAACCAAAATAAAAAAATGAAATTTTCCGACAAAAATAAGTTATGAACTTTTGATGTTGACATCGCAGAACTAGAGGAAAAACAAGGGAGGGGGCTTGCAAAAATATGTATGCCCACGCTCGGACTTGGCTTTCGAGGGTAAAAAATTTGAAACGCGAAATTATTTACGCTTTTCGCGGTTACATTGCGTTTGGGAAAATATTCCGAACCTATATTCAAAATGTCTAATTTAATAGCAACTTTGCAAGTTTTTTCACGATTTTTTCCGCTTCTTCGCTACGACCAAATAAAAACTTACAAATTCTGGCGAAATTCAAACGACCACAATATGAAAAAAAGTCAACAATAAAACGAAATCGCGATGCGAATACAATCGCAGCTTTTATCGTAATTACTACAGCACGACGCGAAAAATCTTTACGAAAGGGTTAGAAAAAAAATACTAAAAAAATGAGGAAAAAAATTAAAACGATGTAATAAGCTTAAAATAATATCGGCGAATTATAATTGATAAATTCAGTATTCGAAATTCGTTTTTATCATTATTCCGCTAATGTAATTTCAATTACGTCATTTTCTAGCTTTCGTCTCCCATCTCCTTACGTCCGGTAACCCTCTTTGGGAAATGGAAAAGCAAAGAAAGTTAGATAGTAATCTTTATAAAACTTCAATTCGTTTATGAATTATTAAATTCAACTCGTATTGGTATTCAATTTTTAATTTACATTTTTATTTAATAATAGTTCGTACAGCTTCATAAATTTTCGCCGTATAAATAAAAAAGCAGTTTTTATAGATTAAACCATGAATATAAAATCCGTCTGGTGGAATTCGTTTGTTAAACCGACTGACAGAGGCGTACCTGTGGATAGAGGGGAAGAAATTTCTGGTTTTGTGACCATTTTACGAGAATACCATAAGCTCCCTTTTTTTATGATTTTGAACTCTGTCAAAAATGACAGCTTTTAATATTTTCAACATTCGCGTTTCCGTTTTGTATTTATCGAGCGAAATTAACCTTCAATGCATTTGTCACTTTTCGATTAACTTATTACGAAAAAGTGTTAACGGCGAAGGCGCGTCTAAAAACAATACTTTCGTAATTCACCCATCGGCGTTTAACGTATTTAGTTGCTAAAAAACCAACACAACTTTGGTGAAAAATCTTTGAAATAAATAAAAATCGGCGTGTGGGGGGCGTCACCTAAAAACAACGTGAGTATCACCGCCCCCTAATACAGACCTTTACTCGTATTCACAAACGTCCAGATGAATACAGCGATGCACCGAGTTCTTATATAAATAATAAATAAAACACATAATCAAAAGCTCCAGGCGCAATCGACAAGTTAACGGTGTAATATTTTATTAGTCGATAGTGATACCATCAAACATACTTGATGAAAGAATTGCATGCGTCTCTCTCTCTCTCCAACTTAAATCTCGCGTATAGAGACCTTTCCCATATGCTATTTTCGAGTACATACGAAAAACAAGGCGTACCTTGAAATTTATCATAATTGAAAGTCAGATTTGGAATCGTGATTGGATATGCAGGTACCATCGTGAACGTGCTTTTTATACATTTACCAGTACGTCTTCTTTTAATTGAAATAATTCACTTGGTGTTGGTAGCAGCCTTCGTGGAATTACGGCCAAAAAATCACTCAATTTTTTTGTACGTGAATAATACAAGTGAGAAATTGATTACTTGGGAAAATAGAACTATTTTTGTGTGTTTTTGTGGAATGCGAATTCAATTTAATCTGAAATGTCCGCAGCGCTATCTTTTTTTTCAGTTCATATCCATGATTTTTAATCACAATTAAAGAGAAAAAAGAAGCTAAACCCCCAGGAATATTTTTCATGCGACATTTTTTTTAGAAAAATCAATAGATGGGGCAATACAAGTGTTTCCAATTCTGCAGGGGTGAATCCTCTGAAAAGAGAAGAATTAAAAAATGGGCAAACTTCTAGAAAATACATTGTTAAAGGGTAGAACAAGAAGCTATTATAAAATTGCTAATGACATATTTCATACTGCACTAGTCTGTTCTGCCTTAGTTGAACTTCAAACATCAGATCGGAGAGGAGGGGGAGAGGAGCATGTCCAATTCATGAATGTTGGCCAAATATTTCACATTTTATCCTACTTCAGACAAAAAAAATTTATGTCAATTTATAATTAATTTATTTCCCGAATAAACTTTTTTCACTTATTTCAACAGTTATTGTCAATTTTGACAACAACCTCGATAAAGCAAAATTTTGAAAAGAAACTGTATAGTGGTCAAGAATACTTCCATAAAAAATGAATTTTGAAATTTTTTCGAGAATTCTAGACACGTGAAAAAAAATGAAAGAAGTCAAAAACACTTCTTTAATTAAACCGGGAAGTTATCAATTTACTCTTGAAAAGCTCTCGTGAAAATCTATCATGTAGTAAAATTTCAATCACGATCTTCAATTAAAAAATTATTTTTTTTAAATATAATGAAGGAGAGAGGGGGAACTGAAATTTTGAGAATGAAAGTTTCTCGATGGTACCCACAGATCATCCAAATGTCGTCAAAATCTGGACCCAGAAGCAACTCACCAGTGTTAATCTTCCTACAGCTTTTCTAATTAGAGGTCTTTCTGGCACATTTTTACACCACCTTCTCCCTTTTTTGAATTTGATACTAAACAAAAGTAATAAAAACCCAGGGACAACGTATTGCAACAGAAAACGTTCTGTCTACTCTCGAAATATGCACAAATCTTGGCATTGGTAATTCACCATGCTCACCCCCTCACTCCATCTTTTCCTGTCAGGTGCACTAACATATTTGTAACATAAAAGGGATGGCGTTAAGAGCTCGATGCTAAAGGTGGTTTTAAAACAAACCAGCAAACCTTGTTGAACAAAATGTTAAAACTAACGTCCGACACCAAATGATGAATAACTTTGACTTTTCGAATGTTACTTCAACATTCACCACGCTGACACATCGAATGTAAAAATTTTGAAGGTAACCAATTCCATATATTTTTTTCAACAAATCACAACGCATTTTCAGGTTTAACCCGCTAGAAAAAATTTCTAGACCTTCGAAAATCCAAACTTTCCATCTAAAGTTAGATCATACATTAATTCTGACACGTGCAAACATAGCTATGTTTCCACGAGGGCATTCCTTAAAGGTAACAAATACCTAAATACATTTTTATAATTACCCAACACTGTAGAAATAATTCGCGATTTGCTGACGGGTAACTACACATTGTGTCAAATATACGAGCCAAGATCTATTACTTATCGTACTCGTTTAATGTAACGTTTTCAAAAACTACGTCGTGACTCAGAATACATGAACCATTGAATACCTCGGGTAACCATTTACCTTCTGCAATCTACGACTGTTTGACTTTCGTTTAGAGAAATATTTTCATTTAGTAAGACCATGTTAATCACACGAGACAAAAGAAAGTGCAATGAATGAGTCACCTGGTTGCATTCGAATCGCAACTGCTACCATGATCTAGGAATTTGTACGTTGTTCGTCATCTCGTAACGTTGTCGCTGTAACGTGACTCGTGAAATGTAATAGTTTCCCATGAACGTTTTGAAATGAGAAGGAATTACATTTTAAACATTTCATGTCAATTTCTAAAAAGAAAGATGCACCAAAAAATAGCAAAAAAATTAAAAAAAAACAATATTGTTTGGAGACCACAATTTTAACCTTCAAAAGCTCTACTTTGATGCACCTGAGTCATTATATTATTTCAATGGGTAAACAGAAAAATGAACCGATATTGCATAAAAACCTCGTACTCGTAAATACGCCAAAAAAATTCTATTGAGAAATTTTGAAAAACCATTAAAAAACAATGAAAGTAATTGAAATTTTTTTAACTTCATGATTCCTTGAGACAACCCATTGGACCCAGGTGTAACTTCGAGCCTCTACGCTCATCTAACCCTGCCCAACCCCAATATTGACTCAAATTTCGACGCCATGAAAGAATAAAACCATTTGGATGTTCATAATTTCCAAACTCTTCCGTTAAAGTTTCACCGAGCATATTTCGTTTCAAATTAAACGTTTTGCTCATCAACGGCGTGAATTTTAAAAGACAGATGGAAATTTCCATACACCACAATTTAAAACGGATCCCCGAAAAAGCAATTAACTCGAAGCGGGGAAGATTGTTCGAGAGCAAATAATTAATGCTTTTCTTATACAAATGTGTCATATTCAAAATCCCCTTCCGTCCTTTCACACTTTTCTATTTTCGTTTAATCCGAGACGACTTCCAGTTGGGAAAAAAATAGCGACGTTTCGAGGATAATTAAGTTAATGAAAAAAGACGGCGTTTGAGTAGATGAAGCGTAAATTTAAATGCAATCCCTTCTCAAAATTCTAGCACATTACGTCGCCGTCGTTCGGCTACCATCCAACGGTATGTAATATGTCAACTATTCGTTTGGTGTTTTTAAAGAGGTGTCATCGCTCTGCCAAATGTTCCTAACCTTCTACACGATCAGAGATGCAGTCTCCCGGCAACGTTTATCATATTTATCAACTGTTTATTAAAAAATTAACGATCTTCCAGAAAGATGTTAATGCGTCTGCTCGTTATTTAAATGACCGTTATTATAAAATAATTAAACGTTAACGAAATTTTTATTTTGTCGTCGATGAATTTCGGTTAAAAACGTTGAATTTATGTAAGCGCGCGCATCACGTCTAAAATAATCAAAATTCATTGTATTTAAATCTAACAAATAGACGTCGTATAACAAATTCCGAGAGAACGAATTAGAATAGGAGTCGTTCGGTACCACATAAACTCTTATCCATCGACGAGATCGTAAATCCGTTTTATCGTCTATCCAACAATATACGTCACTTGTCAATTACGCCGTGTTTGAATTTCGGACACAAATTACTCCGGTGTAACTTGATACCGTGAATGTTTAAAGACCAAAAGAACAACTGGAATCGCAGACTCATCTTGCAAAAAACGCAAGGATGTAGGGTGGTCTCTATAATTATACGTCGTGGCTTTTACTATTTCGTTATATTTGACATCACGTTATTAATCTAAGATATTTCTTAGCTTTTAATTTCGCCAACGTAGTCGAAACATAACGGACCGATGAACCTCGAAGTCATAATGCTTCTTATTTGGACAGGGCAAAAAAAAACGTAATCCAGTACCTCCCTTCTCGCACTAGAATACTTGTCTGAGTTGAAAATATCCGAATACGAGTAAATAAACGATTGTACGAATTTACACGAGCATCACCACAAAAGACTTGCGATATAAATTACAAAAAAGTGAATTGATCAGTAAACCAACAATTTCCTACCAGGAAATCAAAAGGCTAAGATTGGATACCAAAAAACTGTGAATATTAAGAGATTACTCCAGCACAGGGCAGTGTAGAGAAAATCCAGGCTCGGGAAAAATAGGCCCCTAAAAAAATCCGGGTCCAGGGAAAACCCCGCTTCCCCTTTTGGCTGGGCCTCCGCCTTTTGATTTCTAGGTGTGGAATTGTTAGTTTACTGTATATTTGGTGGAATATTTTCGACAATGAACGTGCATACGCGTATGCCTCGAAAAGTTGAATCAGGACGAGGTACCGGGTGGCCGATTGATCGCCCCCTCCCTTAAAGAAATGAATTACTTTTTTTTCGAAGCACAAAATCTATTTACGATTCGTTCGTTACAAGCAGTTGTGTGAACGAATACCTTTAGAACCTGATCATCAACCGTTCCGTTATTTTGCAGCTCAAGATTATAAAAAATTCTTCGCGATGGCAAACAATATTCTGAAAACTAAGTAAGCCAGTGCAGATTTTCAGTACGAAGGTCAATATCGTGTGTATCTCTACAATTTTTTCCACAATATGTCCAATTGGCACTTCAAATCGAATCACCCAGCAGGATACGGAAAGTACGACTTCGTATCGTGGAGTTTAGATCCATTGGTTAGTACGTGATATCATTTCGAAATCGCTATTGTAAAAGCCGAAAACAATCCTACGAAACACATTCGGAACAAGATAATTGAAAAAAGAAAACAAATAGAGAACAGTTGGACATCATTTTCTTCAATAAAAAATCAAATTCAGTCTTATCAATTCACTTTCAAATTTATTAAAAAAAATTACAGGATTTATTTCATTAAATGTTGGTTCAAACCTAATTTTTTAACCAAAATAATGAACAATTCGTTGAAATATTGGGGAGAAAATGTGTATCATAATTAAATTTCATTTGCCAGTTGGCAAAAACCAAAAAAGTTGCACACATAAGTGAACTATTTTTCAATTTTATATTCAAGAAATGGTTGAAAAGAAATGAAAATTTTTAAAAATAGTGGTTGGAGAAAAGAATTAAAAATTTTGAAAATGCTTGAAACTTATTAAAAATCCGATGAGGAGAACCATGACAAATGAAAGATTGGATTTTTTTATACTTTTATTCCATAAATCTGGCATCACTGACAAAACCATTTAAATTATCATTATAGAAATTTAATTTTTTGCATTTCACAATTAAAATGTTTCTTTCTTTGATTTTTTCACAATTTTTATTTCGAATTGTTAATTTAGACTTTACTGTATTTAAAAAAATATTAATTATTAATAAAAAATTCCAAAATACTGTATCGTAATTCGACGATCTTCAAGGATACTACAGTTCTTCTCTAATTCCTGAAGATTCATTTTATCGATGATATCTGATTCAAGGAATAAAAGCATAAAAAAATACAATCTTTCATTTCTCAAGGTACTTTTCATCAAATTTTTGAAAAATTTCAAGGACTCAAAATTTTTATTTTTTTCATACTAGCAGTTGATGAACTTTACGATTTCGCAGCGATTAAAAATGAAAAAGCGTTGAAATGGCAAGTACGTATATATATATAAATAATTATAAGTTCGAAATATTTTTTTATATTTTGAAGGTTTAAAGAAAGAAGTTACGAAATCATAACGAAAGCAGAAACTTGAAAAAACGCCCAAAAAAATAAAACGGATAAAATGTTTAACCAAAGTTTTAAAAAAATGAATACGTCGATCACACGTAATAAAAAACAATAAATTGAAAAAACTTTTTAAAAATCATTGTTTATTTTGAGCAATGTTAAGAAAAAATTGACAATTTTGAAAATGGTAAAAGTTTATGACTTAGGGCGACTTCGAACGGTGAAATTGGCGGTTTAACTCGGAAAAAATCTGGCAAAACTGTCGTTGATTATACATTTTGGTAATAACGATCTCACAAATTAAAACGGTTGACCCATGTCGCAAAAAAAATAAAAAATCAAGTTTCTCAAAATATAACCAAGCTTCTGGTCACCACACATCACGTTAACGAAGCGTAAATAGGCTAAGCTAGAAATACTAAAAAAATAAATAAAAATTGACAATAAAATAAATCTTGAGAAAATAATTCCTCGAAAAATCTCTCTTAGGCGGAAGTTTTTTACAAATAAATCATTTCCGCGGACATTTCGCAGCACCAAACGGAAGCAGAAGAAAAAAATCTCCGGTAGACAAGGTGGTAACAAATGAAAAAGTCAACAGGCACGGTGCGTTATTAAAAACGACATAAATAAATTATATTTTTGAACGTTAAACGACGGTAACAGGCGGAGATATAATTTGTCCCTAGGGAGGTGGCAATGGCGCGTCGTGTGATGGCTTACGGGCAGGAAGCCAACGTATGACCCATGCGACACTCGACGATCCCACTAACAGCGCTATTTTCTAGACGAGAAAAAAGCTGTGACACATCACGCCGCTCGGCGCTCGCTTCAGCAGCCGCGCAACATTCGGAAGAGTTGTCTTTTCGCGTTAACACCTACCTAAACTATGGCAACTATTAACAAGTGGATGTAAAGAGTTCGCGCGCCGACGTTTTTCTCTTCCCGACCACTTATCACCATTAGTGATCTAGACCGCTGTAAAGAAATAAATCATAACTCGCCTCAGCTTGTAATTCGCATTCGCCTTCGTCCACGAATCGTTCGCGTCACTTGGTCAAACAAAAACTCCGGAGATTTTTTAATTTTTTAAATCGAACCCGTTGGAGTAAATAAAGTTGAACGAGTTAAGTTAGTTCTATTATCCTTTTATCTTTCATTTGTTAACTGGAAAATAAAGTAAAAGTGAAAATTCCTCTAAACTCGGAAAATCAACTTTTTTAATTACACAAATGCGTCGGTAAAAGGAAAATTTTGATCAAGTTAAAATAACTCCGATGGCTACTTGTTTTGATGTTGTTTCCTCGTACCTCGCGCTAAACACGAGAAAAAAAGTAGAAAAAAAGAATATTAAAAGATCTGAGTAAAGCTAACTGAAATTTTCTTTTCAATAAATCTAAACTCGTGTCCACATTCGCAACATCAAGCGAAAAGTTTTTCCGGCTTTTATTAAATAACTTTGGTAAAGTTTACCGCAAAAGCAATTTTCCCGTAATGCAAGCAGCTACTTAGGGCAAATCTTTTATTAAGGGTAACTACTTAGTTGGGCGAAACCTTTATTAAAGCAGTTTTTGTTCGTACGATCAGCTTTATCCGAGTCTCATCATGTCGGATGGTATTCTCGGTCGTTTACACCACTTTGTAAGTCACATATTTTCACATTAGTTATCGCTTTATATCGTGTTCCCCTTCATTTTAAGAAGTTGTTCCTTTGTGTACGACTTACATTGGAGATGTGCCCATATTGTTCCATGACAAATTTCTACGGATCTGTCGTTTTGTGGAATTTTTAATTAAAACCCGTAAACCTTTTCGTTCGACTTTTCGCGGCTCTTTATTTCCGTTAGGTGCGTCGCGACGGAAAAAATGCATTTTTTGCTTACGTTGCATGACGTTTTAACGCCTTATCTACGTGATCGGGGTTAATTCTATCGTCGACTTGGAACGATAAGGGTACGAGATGTTTCACCCGTGGCTTTTTCGCTTCGGCGACAGCAGATTGTAACTCGGAAGGGATGTTTGCTTCTCCTCGAGTTTGGTCTTTAAAGTAAAATCAAGCGGGTTATTTGAAGAAAATTTACAATTTGATGGTGGATATGTTCGAAAAATTATAAAATTCCGATTGAACGTATAAAACGTGAATATTTTTTGAAGTATGCGTAATGTGGCTTCAAGACGCAAAATGTGAAAAAAAGTTCCAATTTAGAAAAGAGGCAAAAATGGAAAATTTTTTCGCAGCTGAAATGGGATCCGCATTCAAGGACACAAAATACGTGGACCTCGTTCGATAATAACTTGTCATCACATGTGCTCCAATGAGGAAACATGCCATTGCTACCATGACATGTCACCGTGCATTATGACGAGTCACTATGACATGTCATTATGACGAGTCACTGTGACATGTCATTATGACGAGTCACTATGACATGTCATAACGACATGCCACCAAGATATGATCACATGTCACCATAACAATGCCGTAGTCATCTATGACACATTATAATGACATGAAAATACAAACATTTCCGCCATGACAATGACTTGTCATCTATTACATGATATGACGATGTGAAAAAATTATATCTTTCGCGAAACGTGAAATAATAACTTGACTTGTCATGACATGTCATCAGCACGCCTATCACAATGACTCGTCATCGTAACATGATAATGAGATACCAACACGAAAATGACGAGTCATTCATATAACATGTTATGATGACACGAAAATATCAAGATTTTCATTCATGACTGCGACATGTTACCACAACAACGGCGTAACATTTTTCTGTAATGCTTTTTCGTGACAACTGGGACTCAATTCAATTAATTTAAATTTTAAAAATGAAATTATAATACTGATGAATATAAAAGCGTAATTCGAAGGAGGGGGAGATTGAAATAGTAAAATTCCTCGAGCAAAAAAAAAAAGAAAATTACTTTTGAAAATTACCTTACTTACACCAAATTAAAATTTTCGCATGTTGATTACTGATACTCAAAAGCCTGGGTTTTGGGGATATTTTATGATTTTTAACTTTGCCTAACAAATTATTTTTTTGCTGAAAAACTTCTACATATTCAACAATTTTTTTTCAAACCTTCATCTTTAAAAATTTTATGAAAAATTGCATAAACCTTGAGTAATTCCTTAATGAGTAATATTAATTTAAACCAAAACATCTCTCCTAATGCTTCTATCTTTCCCCCGCGATAATTTCCTCTCCCACACGAAGCACACTTCAAAAACACCCTTAACACAACACCTACGCAAATCCAAACAAACGCTCAACAGTTTCCTTTCGGAAAAATCCGAAGGAAATTTTTCACACACGCTTATAAGTAGAAGCGCAACAGTTTAAAAATCTCTCACAACGTCCAAGTTCACTAACCACGAACACAATAATTCAACAATTTAAACGCGCTTCCAATTTTCCTCGTCGTCGACGATTTCCTACGTATAATCTCATTCAACCAAATCCATATACTTGAGACGCATGAATGAACGACTGATGATAAAAAAAAATAGGAAAAAATTCAATGGAATCTAGCACAAGTCAATACATGACACATTTAGCTTTAAAAATACCCCGTACAAAAGAACCGAAAAATGGAAAGTGAAAATGAACGCGAGAAAATTGAAGCAGTATTCACGCGATCTTATTCTTGATTAAGAGATAGTTCACGTTAACAGTATCTCACGCAGTTTGAAACAAAATAAAACGTATCAAGTTTCATAAATAATGATGGTAAAACACAAAATAGTATATAAATACTAGGCTGTTAAACTTCATATTTATGCGTCTGGTTTGCGGTTTTCCGCTTTTCACTATCCGACTCCCCGATGAGAATGCAGTGTAATTTTGCATTGCAGCATAAAGCCTTTGGTAACCCCGCAGTTTCAAACCGCATTTGTATAAATATCAATGTAATACGCGTATACATTTTAAAGCGAATTTCCTTTTTAATTATACGCGTTATCGGACCGTTTCCTTATCGTAATTTACGCATACCGATGTCAACGACGTTGCGAGTTTTCCCAAATTACAATATATCTGCTATGGTCAAGGTCGTTTGGAAACACCTTTGCGAACCGATCGTTTCATACGACCACCAATCTCCTCGGTAATTGATCCGGATACTTTTTTCTGCATCGTTGAACAAGCAAACGAGTGTGAATGTTGATCGATGAAATCACACTGTACTTGACTCTTTTTCAATCATTCATAATTCGCCACTTACCACGTTCGCGTTCACCGCAAAACATTGTGGAAAAATTTCATCAACGTTGAACCTTGAAATATTTCGTCAGATCATCCGAAGAGTACCAAAGCACCACATACGATCCTTTGATCCAAAGATAGCAGGTTGCACGCTCAAAGTTAGAATCATTTCTCATATAATATACCCACGAGGAATAAGTTCAAAGGTTTCACGAGTTAAATAAAACCACAAGGTCGTAAAATTTTTCAATTGTCTGCACGAAATCGATAAATACATTCTATTCGAATTCAACTTCGACTAGGCTGCGTTGTTTTCGTAACACGCTTAATTATTTCGTATTGTACACCGGCGTCTAAAAACTAATTTCAAATTATATTACAATTCGGTAAACACCCGAAGGTGTTACATTATAATGTATTAACGAAGAGAAAGAGAGAGAGAGAATAAATCAAAAATCGAACCTCACGTTTTTATCGACTTCTGTTGACAGGCATCTTTGAATAAGCTAATTACGTAATCCGACGAAATCAAAAAGCTACAGGGCAATGAAACGGAAGCATTAGTAATATTTCGAAATAGTCATCTCCTTCATAGGCAAACCCCTACAACGACTTATTCAATCACGTATATTTTTCTCCTAATTTAAATCAATTCAAAAAATCCAATGGTATATTTTTTTTTTGGCGAAATCGACAATTTATGAGAAGTCACTCCCACCTCGTGAGTTTCCAAGTTAGATCATTTTTCTTAATTTCGCAACAGCTATAATAGCGTAGTTTGTTCGCGGTGTTGTTTAACATTTATCAAATCTAAATGGCAAGAAAGCTTTTAGGTGTTTGCATTACGACTTTATACGGTGCAACTGGTATTGTAAATTAAAAAGCTTCGGTCGTCAGCGTTACAAAGTCTATTCGGCTGCGCTTTTTAATTACATTTTACATTAATTCGTCGCCTCTCGTTCGCCTCTCTAGCTCGCGAGATGTTTACGAGGCGAAAGCGTTTTGCGAGCTTTTCAGCTTTTTTCACTGTGAAATGGTTTTGAGGTGGTATCCTTTGCGCCGTTAATCCACGCTAGAATTCCGTTGCCGACTTCGTGACGTGCTTTTACGTGGTACATGAGTTATTTCATTAGCAACGAAATTTTTCCTCGCTTTAAAATTGTTGAAATACTTTACGGTGTTGTAGGCGGCGAAATGGAGATGTGCCAGTATACGTTTTCATTGGCGTAACTCTAAACTATCGCAAAGGAGACAAATCTACATGAAATCCTCGTTAACGGTGTGTTTTTTTACGTTGCGAATTCGTGGCGCTATTTTGCACGATTTCACGCGGAAATATATTGGGATACAATGTTGCCAGTATTTCTTTCTGTTTTTGATTTAGAATTATCGGTGAAGTCTGCCCAGAGTAATGGAGGACTTCATTGGTATTTGCTAAGCCTTGGTCGTCGGGTAGAAAACTCCCCCAAAGCTAAATGGACGCAATTGCAGAGCAGAATTCGAAATGTTGTTCTACGTTATGAGGATTATATAGGAAATAACGAGATAGGTTTTTTGAGGGCCATTGCTCATAATGTTATATTATCGTAAAATAAACTTTCATTTTTCTCCTATTCTTCAGTGTCGGGCAAACAGATTCAGGCAAATGTCCGGGAACTACATATCCGTACTTTGAGGACGCGTAAAAGTTCCACCAATTTTCATTTAGCTCCTATTACAGTAAGGAAGATGATTTTTTTTTTTAACAGAAAGCTACTAATCAGGCCACACCAGCATCACCCATAGGTTCATTCTCGATAAAGAAGCAGCTCCAATCTGCGAAATCTGCCAAATAAACATATCGGTTGACCATATTATGAATTGCCCAAAGTTTAGAACTCAACAACAGACTTATGGTCTTACCGGCAAAACTCTTCCCGTAATATTGGCCAACAAAGAGGAAACCTTATTTCAATTACTTAATTACCTTAAGGATATTCATTTGTACCCTTTAGTTTAGTTTTATTTTTAATTTCGTATGCTCTTTTTCGTCGCAAATAGCCCTGGTAGCGGAGCGACGGTAAATAAATAGATTTTAAAAAAAACTTTTTACACTAATACTACAGCAAAGGGCAAATTTTGATTTAAAAACCCCCAAATTTTGGAAAGAGGGTTTTAAATAATTTTTTTTAATCGAATGTAAACCTCGAATTCAAAATTTGAACCTTCTTAGTGTTAACTTGCGAACTGGAACGTAAGCTGATTTCTATTTAGATGTGATTGTTTTAACTAAACTGAGACTCCATATTCATTTCAGATTTCAGTTATGCCGCAATGGACTGTTACAAGTAGAAGTTCGTTAATTGGGATAAAAATGTGAAATATATTTCTCCGTTGATTCAGAATGAAATAATCTCTATTTGCGATATTTTGCTCGGAAGAACGGTCAAGAGAATCAATATAGCACGACGCTTTACAATACTCGTAGATGAAACTGCTGATATTGCGAATATCGAATAAGTGAGCATTACTGTGAGGAACGTCTATAGTGACCAACTTCACGAAGAATTTCTTCAGTTTGTTCCTTGCATGCAGGGTCAACGCACAGTTCAAACTGGGGGGTAAGAGATGAGTAAAACTTGGCGGCTTTAGATTTAACGAAAATTAGCATTTTCTGGTTTTAAATTGAGAATTACATAAAAATGAAATGAATTGGCTGCTCGTGTTAATTCAAGCATTGAAGCCCGGCGTAGTTCGTACGCCAAAGTATGTTGAAAGTTACTTAAGATCGTCATGAAAAATAACAGCGCATGAGTGATAGCCTCAAAAAGGTCTTATTACCTGTACGGAGTTTTTGACTCACCTGAAATGCTCCAGATACGCTTATAGTGGCACTTCCAATCAGCTAACCATCGTGAAATTCAATTGCTGAAATTCAAAAAAATTAAAGTCAAATTAAACAGTCAAAAAAATTGATATAGAGCAAATCTATTACACGACGAAAAAGAGGTTTTCCTCAGACAACAAAAAATACTACATTTTCAAGGCTAATACCGTCGATATTTCTATTGCTTCTCTCATCTTCAAAGAGCCTCTCTCTCTGGGCTAGTTTCGTTGTATGTGAAATCTTTCAAGCTCTTTGAATTCACGCGAGGCTATTGAATTGGTATAGGTATACAAATAAGAGCATTATTAGAAAGATCATGTTGATTTAAACTGTAGATCTAGTATTCCGCGATGTTTGGTTGTTAAATACCTTGTCAACCGATATAACGTAATTAAAACGTTTATCTCGCAAACTGTACCACGACCGAACGCCATCACGTTTATTCGTGATTTAAAGAAATACGTGTACTCTTGAAAAACTAACATCTTTGACATTGTAATCTAGCGCCGAGATGTATATCTCGATATTTTCGCTGTTTTACGAGAAACTCGGGTAAAAAAATCGATCGGAACATCTCCATCGAGAGGTTATTTCTCCAATCGAGCTCTTTAAATTATTACAAGGAGTGAAAACATCGTATAATTTAAACAATCCACCTACGAGGAACTCTCGTTCATCTAAACCACATCGAATACGCAAAAGCGTCCAAATCCAACTCATCCAAGTAACGCAAACAATCGACGAATTAATTCCTAACAAGAAGATTTACCTGTTAACAAACAACCTCGTATACAAACGACTCTCCGAAAAAACTACATCACCAAAACGCATACGAGTTAAACATTTACAAAGTTTTAAACTATCCGTCGAAATTTAATCCGACACAAAAGAAGACACAGCAAGGGTAAAGCTAAAGACAAGCATCCACCACTCCAAAGAACACATCACCGAGTTAAATTTGTACACACTAACGGAGAACAATGTAAACAATGAACAGAATGCTACCAAATGCGAACTATGTTTGCTTTGTGATGCCGAAATGTCGCTCTTATAGACAAAGAAACAAAATACACTGCGAACATTATTTTAAAAACCGACTAAACGCCCATCAAATATACCGAATTTTGCAATTCTTAACGTAATATTGACTCAGCTCGTGTTTCAACGTGTCGAAGCACAAATTGATCTAGAAACCCATTACACTTCCAAGTTCGCATTTTTTTGGGGGGACCGGAACTCGCGAGCTAATAAAGTCGTTATAACGAAACCGACCAAGTGATTAATTAATTTCTAAATGCCAAAAAAAAAGTTCAAGATTAATTTACATAAAGTTAAATAGAAAAAAAAGTTTAATAGCTTCATTGTTAGCATTTCATTAACACGATACGCCGTATTTTTTCTTGATTTTTCAACTCGGTCGTTGAAACTTGCTACAAATATCGTTGATTTCTTTAACGCCTTTTGCGATTTCCATGCAAAATTACCAACACGCCATCGTTCGTTTTGACGTTTGTCAAATGACAAATAAAAAGTGACTAGTTAAAAGGAAGAAAAATGGAATTTTTCTCGCAGCATTCCAAACAAATATGTAAAATCTTAATCATTTTCGCGCACGATTACCCGCGATATTTTAATTACTCCGCGATTTAAAATCGCCAACATCCAGAAATAGAACTCATTTCCAAAACCGCGGCGAATTTACGAATATTTTTTGGACTCGTACCAGTAATTAAAGTCGCACGATAATTTACGTATTCGCATCATTTAACGTTGCACATCTCACGTGGCTTTTAAATTAAAACTTTCACAGCGTAATGCCTCCGTAATGATTTTTTCATTCATAATACACAAAATCTGATTCGTCTCATTAACAACATCCTAACACATCTTAATAATTTACGAACGCAACGATAAAACGTTAAACGGTCTAATTAACGTTAAAAAACTCAATGTGGAAAAAAAATCTCAAAGCCAGTTCTCTGAAAATGTTCTATTTTTAAACGAGAAAACTCGCTGCATCCTTCGCCGAATCACGGGTTACCTTTTAATTAAACCTTCAATATAGAATTTCTAAAGTAACTTCACCCCAGCATCGTAAAACGTTCTTCGTGTTGTGAAAAATCACCTCAGTTCAAACTCTCAAATGTACTACCTGGCTACGTAATTAAAGGTGCCTTTTTAAAACACTCGAGCACTTATGTAAATTTGTTAGTCAAGCGGAATATTTTGCGTGATAATTTAACTCATCCTGTTTGATAATTCGTTGGCAAAGATCGTTATACTACGTAGTATGTGGTGTGTTTTCATACGAATACGTTGTTGAGACTACCTCAAGATGAAATTTCTAAATATTTCCTTTACCATTCAAATGATACTTCGTGAATAAGTTAAAAACATGAACCGTAACTTTTGAATATTCGCTCAATCTACGTATAGAATTTATTCCGCCACAGCAATATATACGAATTTCACGCACGAAAGAACGCTTAAAAAGCCATAGACAGCGGAAAGTTCCCCGAAAAAGAGACGTCGCGCGGCCAAAAGTAGAACTTTTAGCGTAACTTCGAGTTCCAAACCCCGAACCAAACCGAACTTCGAACCGAATCGACCCCCAAGCTGAACTCTAAACCAAATCTAACCCCGAACCAAACTGTAACAAACCAAACCGAACCAAATCTTGAACCAAGCTGAACCATGAACTGAACTTCGAACCAAACTGAATCTCAAACCGGACTGAATCCCAAACTGGATTGAATAGACCGAACTGCACTGAACCAAACACTAAATTAAACCGAACCAAACCCCGAACCGAATCGACCCTCAAGCCGAACTCTACACCAAATCTAACCCCGAACCAAACTCTAACAAACCCAGTAGCGGATCTAGAATTGAATTTGGGGGGGGGGGATACGGAATTATGGACGGAGGTAGGTAGATTTTTTTACGAATGAATTTCTAACAATTACGTATAATAGTGCTATTTTTTTTTCAAGTGGCATTGCACACACTGCTAACGCGAAAGAAACCCCATTTAACATGAACTGAGAAAAAATTATTTTTTTATTTGCGTACACAGAATATTTTGTTTTACAATTGGTGTATTTTTTTCTTTATTTCCTTATTTTTCACTTTTTTTTGAGGAGTTGGGGGGGATATATCCCCATATCCCCCCTGGATCCGCGCCTGAACAAACCAAATTGAACCAAATCTTGAACCAAGCTGAACCATGAACTGAACCCCGAACCAAACTGAACCTCGAACCGGACTGAATCCCAAACTGGATTGAGCAGACCGAACTGCACTGAACCAAATCAAACCCTCTGGTTACCTTTCATTAGGGCAAGCACTTTTGGTCCCGGAGGTGGCTATCTACAAGGTACTTTTAACTTCTTTGACATCTTTTTACTTACCAATCGAATCGTTTCCATATTTCTCAGAGTTTCAGTTTCCTGCCGCTGAGTTTCTACTACCACATTTTTATTGCTCTCTTTTCTACGGCTTTGCCGCATCTTCTTGGGGTTACTGGACTCCGACATCTTGACCTATAGCAGGGAAACGACGTCATAACCCACTGGTCCTTGCGTCTCAGACCATCGAGTTCGGGACCTGGGGAGCCACTTCCTCTTTTGTATCGCTATCTGCTGTCTGTGTCTAGGGCGACGAAAATTAACCGAAGACCTACGCATCATAGAGCCACAGCATCCACTGGGACGGTCATCCGGCACAAGGCTGGGACACCCAAGCAGCAGGGCGCTACCCTAGCACATACCCACCTGGAGACCAGCAGACTCCCTGGGACGTCACCAAGAGCGTGTGTCACAGGTGCGAGCCCACGAGATGAGCCATCCAGATTAAACATTGAGGCACCCACCGGTAGCCCCCTGTACAGGGTCTGCGTCGGAGTCGACTAGAGATGAAAACGCGAAAAGCTATATTTTCCAGTCAAAATGACATCTCAAACCAAATTCACCATACGACATATACATCTGTAGTTGTACCACATCACCAAATCAATTAAGATACTCTGCACACCTCATTTAAACCTCTTAAACTCTCATACGCCAGCCAAACGAACCACGTCACATCTCTTATGCGAGTCCACAATCAAACCAAGTGTTTCGCCTCATCACGGCGGTGTCAGCGAAGCAAATCATTTTTAAAACACCGCAAAAAAACCAAGTATTTTCCATTGTCCACAATTCCAATTAGCGGCGTAAAACATTTAACACGCGTACTTACGCAGCAACGTGATTACACCGAGATGCTGGTCTGAATTTCAAATAACCCGGCCGCCGATCGCGTACTCGATGGTGGGATTTCGAGCTCGCTCATTTTGCAATTAATTAAACTCGTTAGGAAGCCGACCACTATACAGAAAAAAAACCTCCGCAATGCGTATAACAGTTTCTCTTGAAGACGATGTACAAAACACATCATAGTACACAGACCATGAAATATCGAGCAGCGAAAAAAAGAATTCTGGTTTATAATAATGAAATATAGGTGCGCAGAAAAATATACGCTTAATACAGTTATCATCAATGGCAGCGTATAATCGTATGCAGGACATTAAAAAGCATACATCGAATATATTGTTATTTCGGTAGCGTTATTACAATGAGAAATGAGCCGTGAAATTTATACATTATACGTTTCTCCGTATTACACAGTAATATATACCTACATACCGCGTTAGATATTTTTTTCGTTCATTTTAAATACCTAGTTCAACGTCCGTCACACGTAAATGTGTATTTTCTAGCGTATATTTTTGCATTTTGAAATCACATCGTTCACAGAAGGAGTCGATTCTATTGATGTTACTGTGGCGTTCTTTTGACGCGCTCTAATTTCAGGTGAGTACTTGGACGTATTCCTGTCGAAGGTTTAAATTCTCACATTTTCGATTTAATACGTTTACGTCTCAATTAAGAATTTGAAAAATATATTGCATGCGGGTTAGATAACCTGAACAATACGTCTAAGTAATGAAGTCGTTCATTAAAGAGCCGGTTCTAATTGACGTCGATGCGATAAAATAAATTTCTTATTCCGAATAAAATCCAGTACACGGAGTAAATACAATTTCAAAACCACTACGTACTCCATAAACACAGCTCTTTACAGGTGTTCACGATATACTAGGATTTCAAACATGTATCACTTTCATAAACCCTAAGCTGCATTTCGTCTATGACACAGTGAACTCGTTTATGATAATTTTCATCATTACTACAGATATACTACCTATTGAGCTTGATTTATTAACATCGTTGTATTTCAGATTACATAAAAAATCATCAGATATCCGTTAAACGTATCTGGTTACATAATGATCGGCGCGTAATTCGCCATCTTATTCAATTATACAAGGGCCGCGCACGGGAGTCACGCAGGACTTTCTAATAATCGCCGCATAAATCAAGTATTTCGTTTCGATTTTAACATGTTCATTTCAATATCGAAGCATTCCGTTCGATAGTCGTGTAGCTTTCAAAAAGGCAAAAAACCAGCACCGCCGACAATGTCAATAACAACGGCAACGCGAAATTAGCAACATGCCGAAGCATTCGCGCAACTTTTTTCTGCAATTTTAATCGAGGTGGCCGTCGGCAACAACTACCATTATGTTTCGTCGTGACAGGTGACGTTATAAGCCGACAAACAAACGCAGTTTCTTGCAACATAACTACGAAAAAAAAAAAGAAGCTAGAAGAAAAAACCGTCAACGACTAAAAAACCCATTAACAATTGTAAACGAGCAGTAAACTTCTGTTAGGATCGTAGTGCGATACGTGACAATTATATCAATTTTTTCCACCAGACCTTTGAGATTTTTCGTCGCGAAGAAATCATTTCCTATTCTAATTAATACACTGCCACCAAAACTCCAGAATATTTTGGCTTTTATTCAGAAAAATCCTCGAAAAAAAACGCCGATAAGCTTAGTTAATAAAACAATGTAGGCAGACTAGAAAAAATACTCCTTTTATAAAGAATTTATAAGAAACAAAATGAGAATTTTATGTTTACAAATCCCTCGAAAGTAAGAAATCCGAAGGTTTTTTGCTTTCCTTGGGTAATATATTACCACGACGTTGTACCCCTTTAACGCGTCCAAAATACCCCCCTCGACGCTTCGGTTAGGTAACGAGTTGAGTGTTTTGGCAACTCCCATGCAGTTAAAAGAGCAGTATTCACGGGTTTCTGAGCATACCGTCGTAGACAACGACGCCAAAATTTCCGGCTGAAATCGCACATGACGAAGCGTTCGTCGAGCGTCTGGACGCCTTATCCGTCTTACGTCGCACCGCCCCCTCACGGCACGCCGTCGTTCGATTCCTCGTTTCAAGGTAATGTAATAAATTTTCTTCTTTCTTGATAAATAGTTAAAATCCGTTTAATGTACGTTTAACGTCTTTCATTTAAGAATGTTCGCAGAATGTTAATCGTTTCTAATGTAATAAAACAATCTCCAAATTTCCTAGCCGATATAGGAAAAATACCAAATATAAAATTTCAATTTATCGCCGAAAATAAATTTACCGACGTACTTTCTCTAACGTACTGCGAGTAACTTCCTAAAAACGTACCAATGCTATAAATTAGCTTTCGAACGGAAACCGATAGAAGTTTCGGAGGCTTTTCGGGAATTTTTTTCACTTCGATAGAGCAAAGATATTTTATTGGAGAACCGATCGTGAAATCTCGATACATTGGATGATGTTGAGATTTGGTGGGATTTACACCTTGGAAAATATGTGAGGTGGGTTTTGGAGCTCTTGATTTGATATCTTTTTGCATGATTGATCAAGACGAAGGTACGTCGAGTAAAACAATCAATCCATTTCAATTTTGAAATGTCAAAATTAAAGATTCAGCTGAAATGTTGAAACGAAGCGTTGAAGTGGTGAAAACACCATTTTCAAGTATCGAAGTTGACTCATCGAAATCGAAATATCGCATCGAATTACCAAAGTTTAAAGACAAATAAAACATAGAAATATCAAAATCACATTGAATATTCATTTAAAATGTGAAAGTTGCGAAATAGCTTGGTTAAACGGGACATAAAAATAGGTGTAAATTTACAGTAATTCGTCTAGAGCTGAAAAAGAATACATATCTCAGTTGAGTTAACGATTCGAATCGATTAATCGATCAAGTCGTGTTCAAGTCGATTCCAATCGATTTTAAGTCGTTTCAAGTCGACACAAATCGATTAGAGTTGATTGAATCAAATCTAGGAGAACGATGGGGTCAACTAATTGACTTCAAATCGAGTTGAATCGATTAAAAAGGAAAAATTGACTTCGGTGGACGAATTGATAAATTTACAGAGTGGATTCAAATCAATTTCAAGTCGATCAAACCAATTTGAGTCGATTGATCAGGTCGATTAATCGATTCGAAATCTAGTTGATACAAATTGGATCGATTAAATGGCAAATCTATCGAATTTTTCCAAAGTAAATCAGGGTGAATTGCGAAATTTCCAGTCTCTGATTTTGCTAATTTTTTCACATGATGTAACAACACTCCTAACACGGATAATAATATTTGAAAAAAATTAATTTTTTTAATTTGACCCTCATCTCTGAAGAATCTTGGCCGGAATCAAAATCGAAATATAAAAATCAAAAAATCCAATGAAATCCCATAATTCGACGCTGCCTATCTTTAATTCACCTCGTTGTGTTGGTACTTGAATCTCTCTAATTTTTTTTTATCAACAAATTTCTTCAAAATCCGAAGTGAGAAGGGGGTGTTAAAGGGAATGCCAGAACGACTGCTCTATAGTATCCAATAAACCATCAGAGTGCCACTTTCGAGGACCTAGTCACCAAAAAAACACATTTACCATAAAACAAAAAAAACTATCGTCGACGCTTCGATACCGACGAATTCTGTATAAAAACACGATTCCATAGATCGAACTCGATGTTAATTACTTCTCGAACAAAATTACCATATGTTTATCAATACAATCTATATTTACCGGCCACCCATCGCACTTAATCCATAAAGATGAAATTGCCTCCTTATCGCGTTGAAAATATAAGAGTTCATCCTTTAAAAGGATGCCATAGCGGGGTCATCGATACAAATAAAGCATAAGAAAAAAATAAATACCCCGGCAACTATTTATATTTAAATTAATTCAACAATTTATAGCCTCTTATCATACCTGTTATCAATAAATTTTGCATATAAAAAACTAACAGTGTAACGGATAACGCGTTATTGTTTCGTGATGCTTTCGCAACGATCTCGCAGCTCGATTAGCGATAGGATTTTAAGGCAAAGTATTGTGAAACTTTTAAGGCGTGTTCGCTATAATATACAAATAAAAAAAATTTAAAACAACCCGGTGTTTTATAGTTAACAAATTAATACGAACAAGCCTTCGTAGGTAATTTGTACGTATCCCAACTAGTTCGATATTTGAGACCTTAAGTAAATAAAACAAAACCTAAAGACATGTGGTACGTTTTCGTGTTTTACTCTTTTAATCGGACCATTTCCAGCTGCTAAAATCGCCTCGAACCACATCGGGTTACTATTTATTTAACGTTTATTAAATTTCCACCGCCAAATGCTCGCGCCATCAGCTTCGTAGATCAAATACTCGAAATGATCGTACTTCCGATCTTACCACCTCCGCTTGTTTCAAGATCGAAAAATAAATTTTCTGCCAAAAGGAAACATATTGTATTTGCGAAACTTCACGTATAGAAAATCATTCACTAACAAGCTCACTTGTTCATCACGTTCGTGTGACTTAAATTACCGACGTAATTTAACAAAATTCAATGATTCCGTCTACAATAGCGACGTTTACCTGTATATACACGTCGCAAAACAAAATGTAAATTAACCCGCAAAATACTTCCTATTCTTTAAAAATATTTTTACATTGTTTACCGAGCGCGTTAACTCTAAGCCGTCGTTTAGGTAACGGGAACCTATAATTTAACAAAGTGCCATAAATCAACCGCTAATGTATTATTTTAAATAATCTTAATTACAGATTAGCTTCATTCATATCCTGTGCATAATATTTGATATGTGAATTAAGAGGCTAAAAAATATATTTATAATACGTATAGTTAACCTATATATCGTCGACCCGTTAATAAAACTTGATTAGAGTTTTCATACTTTAGATGGCCTTTGCTATTTCGGATTACTCGGCCGTTGCGCATAGCATGCGAATAAATAATTAAATGAAAATTTCTACCCCTTCGATACAAGATAATTCCACGCTCGAAAAATTCCTGTCATTTGAATTCATTTGCATTTATAGGAATCGCTATGGTATACTTGACCTAGCTGCGTACCATTGTGACTACTGGTTTTAATTTTTTGGGTCACTTTTTTTGTACCCTGAACCATTATTGTTTTTATTTTTATTTACTTTTCATTGGATACCTTTTTTAGGCGTATGTACTAGTAGAATATTTTTTATTTTTTTTTTAATTCAATAACAAACGTTACGTTTGCAAGTTCCCTTAACCACCCGAAATCAGAATTTTGATTATATCTTTGCAAAAACCGGTTTCATCAAAAAAATATTTCAATTCAAAATTAAAATCCACCAAATTCACCACACAATGAGTCAAAAAAAGTCGAGGTCATTGACCTAGATCTCGAGCTATGTGTGATAAAAAAAACTATTTTCACAAATTTTATGCAATTATGCAGAAAAATGTTTTTTCGTTGAAATTTGTTAGAACTGAAGTTGAAGTAGACTAAATTCTCTACAAATTCAATCTTTTAAAAAATGGGGTCGCCCCTATAGTTTTCGAACTGTGGCGCCGCGCCGCAAAGTAAGAGGCCCAGTTTTTCGTTTCTAATGCAACAAAAACTAATTTCATGAAAAAAATAGTTTCATTCGAGTTAAAGCCCCCTGAATTCTTTACAAATTGCGTAAAAAAAGAAGAAAATTCAATTTTAGTAAAATTTTGCAGGTAGTAATTTTATCTCGTTTTAGTGACTTTTTTGGAATATTTCGGTCATCGTTAGAAAATTCTTTCTTCCAGTGACGGATTTTTTTTTATTGAAAAATCACCACTTTTTTACAAAATTTCAAAAATTTTTCTCCATCAACAAGACCGAACTTTGGATTTAAAAAAATTTGTAATTCAAGAAAAATCAAATCAAAATTATAAAAAAATTAAGGTTACATAATCTGACAGTGCTGCCAATAGATAAAAAATTGCCAATAATTCATCAAAAATAAACAATTATTGTGTAATTTTTTAAAAAATACTTCATGTTTTACGATTTTTTTATTTTTGCACTACTTCCTGACAAAACTCACTTCTTTTTCACGACTTTCATTACCCATTTTTTAAATCACTACTTTTTCACTACTTTCACTCCCAGTTAGATACCCTGTGGCAACAACATAAAAATAATCAACCCACCCCCTCTTTTATCAAACTTTTTTGGAAAAGTGTACTGCATTCCAGTCCCTTTTCCACTAATGGTTATCAGCCAGGCCCACCAATGGATCTGAGAGGCACCCCAACTCAAAAATTTGAAATGGATGAAAGTTGATCAGTGTACTTTGGAATGAAATAGTGACTATGTGATCTAAACCGACAAAGGTATTGATTTTGATTTAACGAGAAAATAATCCTTTTTGAAAATCAATCTCTACAATATTATCAAAAAAAAATTATGATTTTTAAATTTCCAAAAATTTGAAAAAAAAACAAAAATAAAACTCTTGAAATTCAATTTAAAAAAAATTGTTTCCAATATTCCTTTCGAAAACCCAATTTTAATTCCATCTTAGCCGACTATTCACCGAACTCGCCGTTCCCTTCTCTCTCTTCCCCGCCATCATTTAAAATAACGAAATTTTTAATCACTAGCTCGATACATTGTATGAAAAATTGATTACTTTCATCATTGAAAAATTGCATATTACGATTAAGTTGACGTCAAATGTGGGGTCACAGTAGAAAAAATCTCATCAGAAACAAAATTGATCTACTTTGTACGCCGTTTAAACG
This sequence comes from Maconellicoccus hirsutus, assembly GCA_003261595.1. Classification (NCBI taxonomy): domain Eukaryota; kingdom Metazoa; phylum Arthropoda; class Insecta; order Hemiptera; family Pseudococcidae; genus Maconellicoccus; species Maconellicoccus hirsutus. Next base: position 22,289 of record QBDW01000601.1, on the reverse strand, counting down.
CTGTAAATGAGATTTATCGTATATAAATTACAAAAATTAATAACAAATATAAATAACCCGGCATATTCGGCGATATAATTTGTAATCTGTTTTTTCGTCGGTTAAGCAAACATATCGGTGAAACATTCATTATAAAAAATTTGCCCACTAGACGTATCCAGAATAGCTTCCAGATAACAAATTGGCGCTTAATAACATCGAAACGAAGTCTTGACGTATAATTTAAGCATCTAATTTTCAAAAATATTAAACCCAACAAATAAATCGATATAGGTGTGCGTAAAAGTGTATTTTTTCGAGTACTAAACCACGTAGGTAGTAGACTCCTGGCATACTTTACATAATACATATTCGCTGAAAGCCTATAATTAATATGCCGAATTTCTTACATTGTATGCTCGCGTAATAAAAAATACAAAAAAACGGCGTGTTCGTTTAACAGATAATTAAGTAGGTAGGACAGAAACAAATTACGAACGTAGAAATTTTTTAAATTAACCTTATTAAGATGCGCTCGATAAACAAATAAAATTTCGTAGCTATAAATTTCTTCGGATAAATACACGACTAATGATTCAATACCTCGAGAACCCACCAACATGGCCAACCCTAGTTGAAATTTTACATACATTGTATAAAAACGCGAAGTAATAATTAAATAACGTTTCTTGTCCAGATAACAAGAAAGGAAACCAAAGCTAATTTAGAAGAGAAAGATACACGTTGAAAGGAAACCAACCAGACGATGCCAGATCCAAGTAGCTTTTCGCTGATAGTGTAAATACCAGAAACAATTCAACGTTATGGGCAAGCTTTGCGAAAAATTCTCATTTTCTGTACAGGTGCACTGAAGCGCATCCTGAGAAATCAATTTAGACTGTTGCGATAAAAATTTTCCAACAAAAGGAATACTTTACTGGGATTTTTTTACAGACAAAAAAAATGTTTCATACACATTTTACTCATCTTGAACAAAGAAATTTCAATCTTGTATACCTGTCTTTTCCATATACGTATCTCTTAATTCCGTATTACAAAAAAAAAAAAAAAAAAGAAAAAAGGAACAGGAAAACCATCATTAACCTAGTAGATAATTAGCGAGAACTTAAGTTTCCGAAAAATCAATTATTCAACCACATCGTGAAACGTTGTAACGTGATGACTAAGACGGAACCTTAATTAGTCGACGATATTAATGTAAACAAACCTTGAATAAGAGCTATTTTATTCTATTCCAAAGTATAATATAGCTTTAAATGCTTTTTTTTTCGCTAGCGTAATTACAAACTTGACCGGTAATAAAAACCTAACCGCTGGCTAAATGTATTAACAAGAAAAATCTTACTCCAAAATGTGACAGGTAGGCTCAAAGAGAGATTACCCAGGAAAACATACTAGGGCGAAATACGCTCCTGAAAAATCATCAATCATTAATCGCTAATCACTTTTCGTCAACGGAAACCATCCATAGTTGGTGTAACCTACACTTAGAAGTCGTAATTATCATAAAAAATTCGTTCTCATTAGGTGTTTTTAGTTGATTTTTGAAATGGATATTCTCAGATACGCAGCACACAAATTTGGAAATTGATCACAAAAGTGAAAAAATCGATTCATTTACAGAAAAATAAGAAAAATTCCTAAACTTTTCCAAAGACTGCAAAAAAATATCCATCCATAAAAATCAAAACCTTATGACAATCTTTAAGGAAATCTCCAAAATTTAAAAATAGGATTATAATTTCCAAAAATTCATCCCAAATTTAAAAAAAAATTCACCTACTTAAAAAAAACATTAAAAAAAAAACAAGCACGAAAAGATCCTTAACCTTTGCAATGACTTGATAAAAAAACTATATCTATTAAAATTAAAATAAAAATTTTAAAGGAAATTTTAATAAAATCTCCAATATTTGAAAGTAAGGCAATAGTCTCTATCTTCCAAACTCCTTATCATCCCTCTTTCAAGACAGCCCTCAGTCTATCTGTGTGCTCCTATCTTTCCTGAGGTCGACTAGCCTATTCGCTCTTATATAACAGTATCCATCCCCGTGCCTCCAGTCAGACTGGCGGTACACGACACGTTAAACAAAAAAAAGTAAAAAAAAGTAAGTAAGATTAACATGATTTCCAAAAAATGTGCAGTCAAAATCAAAACCCAAGAGGATTTCAAATATTTGGAAGCAGAATTGACATGATTTTCAAAAATACGAATCTTAAAATTTTGAAAGAATACTGCACTCAATTAAAATTTTAGCCGAAAAACCATAAGATTCAGTTCGACTAGTACTTTGATTGTTAAAATATTAATTCCTATATTTTCTGACTAGAAGATCTGGAAAAGAAGTTTTCTCAAATCAACTGCAAAGTAACAAAAAAACAAAGATGTTTTTAGGAAGTTGGATTCTATAAAATCATCCATTCCCCACCGCAAATAAAATTCTGTGGCTCCACAATAAATTTTCTGGAATTGTTTTCGATAAAAATAAAGAAAATTTTGATGAATTCATTCTATTCTTTTTATTTTAAAAATAGCTGTCACAAATTTTTAGCCACATTGTTAGTATTTCTAACGAAATAACATAATTGGTGCGTTTTTGCAGAACAGGGGTGCTTGCGAAAAAATTTTTGAAACAAAAACTGTAACAAACTGAATGATAAACATCTTTTGTATGAATTATTTTTTCGTATTTTCTCAAAATTTCTCCATATTGTTAGCATCGTTAATGAAATAACTCAACTGAGGCGTTTTTTATGCGACTCAAGGTGACTTGCGAAAAGAAACGTCGAATCAAAAGTTGCTGCATAATAAATAAAAAACATTTTCTGTTGACGCCATTTCTTCGTATTTCCTCAAATTTTGCCACATTTGCTGACATCACAAAAAAATGACTAAATTGGGACGTTTTCCTGAGGCTTGGGATGATTTGAGAGAAAAAAGTTTGAAATGAAAGTTGTTGAGAATTTGAAACGAAACATTTTTTTTATCGATAACTTCTTCGTATATTATCTACATTTTGGAATTTGAAAAAGAACCACGAATAATGAAAAAATTCGAACGTAACAACATCTACCAGTTGGTTTCCCCAACCATGAAAAAGCTTCACAAAATATATGGCTAATTTGTGAACAAATTTCAGCAAATTTTTCGCAAATAGAAATAATTTACCGCGATATAACCGTTTACTGGTATAATTACGCGAAGAGGTTCGGGCGAAAATGGCTCGAAAGCTATAATTAGCAAGATGTGGTCGCGTGTAATTGCGATAAAGTATCCGATAATGGTATTCGGAGATGATAAACAAGGTGTTGAAATATATTTTTTTAAGCTCTGAAATTAAACTTGAAATTTCAGCGCTACTACTTTTTTTCAATCAACTCGACCATAAAGGTAATAATTCATTAGGGTGGGTATTTAGTAATAGCCTCGGGTACGTGGAATAGGTACAAGCGTGCATAATTGTATCGAGTACAAGCGCGTGCGTTCTTCATTATTTCAGCAGAGAAGTGATTGAAATTATGAAATTCAAAATTACCCTGTTTCTATATGCTAACGAGGTGCTACCGCGCTAAAAAAAAAACCAGTTGCCGAAGCAGGTGGATTTTTTGACGTCAATCTTTCAACGCCATCTAACTTAGCCATGAGACGACTGTATTGCGTCAAATAAAATTGACTCGTTTTCCGAAATTTTGCTTAATTTTACATTACCAAGGATATGCAATTTAATGTTTTTATTACCCCATAAAACGCTCGTTTCGGAGGAGCTTTTCGTTAGAAAATGGCGATGGTTCGCGAGATACTCGCTGGAAACCTGATCGTACCTGTTTATCGAAGAATAAGTTCAAATTGTTGGATCTCCTTTGTGTACTTGTTTTATCAAATTAATTGCTGTTGGTTATTTATGGAGAATGCGCGAAACGTTCTTTCTTATTAACACTAATTGGCGTCATGTTTTCCACAAAAACAATCCCAACTCCTTGCATATGTAATTTTCAACATTACTCACTAATGTGGGCACCCATAGAATCCTACGTAGAACGTTACAGGTCGGTGAACAATTGGAATACCATCGTGTAGGTGTGCTGCAAAGGCATGGAAATTTTTGATTTTGATCAAATTTCACGCAGCCTCGTTCATTTAAAAACATCGTTTATCATTTCACCTCAGATTTTAAATTTTTTCCAATTCAATTCTTGGCGGCGAGATTTATGCCGGAATTAATTACAACGCTGAGTGCGGGCGATGCAAGTTCTGCCATGTTGGAAAACCAACGACCAATAGGGTGTGCGTTGGCGGATCGTTTTAATGGTGTCTTTCCGTTCGCGATCCCAATAAAATGATGAAAATAATTCGCAAGTATGTTATTAGCGTTCGGCATGTATTTCCGTATCAAACAGTGAGCCGAGTTCTCTCACAAGGCGAAGAAAAACGGGGGGAGATAACATTGTGTGGTTTAAGATTAGCAGCTGAAACATACTGACTCCACGTTCGTGTTGATGTATCGTACTTTTAAATACATACAAAACGAAGATAATTCGTATGCATTTATGAATCCCTTGAAACGTATCCAATATCCTGATATACAAATGTTCGCGAGTAGATTCGGAAAGGCTTTAATTTCATAGTGTCCCAAAGGTGGAATGTGAAATAATAAATCGAAATACTATACATCCCGCTGAGTAACTAACTGAAAATTCTACTATTACAAAAGAATTAATAGCGATTAAATTGATCTGTTTCTAACTGTCGTGAAGAAGAAAAGGGTTGGTGAGAAAAAACCATCAGAGGGGGGATAGAACGGTAGAGAAACGTGTATACCGGTATTATCGCATTTTATAATCGCCTCACCGAAAAATGTAAATATGTATAATTTTTATACTATGTAACAGGTTTATTAATTGGGATGACACTTAAGTGTCGTTTAAATAATTATCAGCCGTATGGTATTTGGGAAAAAAGACCAAGAATTAATAGCATTTTATCTGATATTCTTTTTCACGCATTCACAATGTATATAAAAGCATCGAGTTCGTATTTGATCGCTTAAGGAATTATAAATTGGATTGGTTTTATATTCCATAATTTCGAATGCGATAATTTAACGTTTAAACGAGACTTGAAAATTGCAAGATAATTTATACGATGGCATGTTGTGGTGGCTTGTTTTAAACGAGATGTTTTTTTTTTATAAATTCGCCTCAATTAATTTGATTTGATTGGTAGTGTTATGCAGTTAAAAGTATTTTTTGTCGTACTTTTAAGACGATTAATTGGCTGGGAAGTAATTACTTTGTGTATAATTTTCGATTATCTTAGGTTGGTTTTATTACGCAATTGTAATGAAATGTATGCGAATGTTATGATTACGATATTTATCTAATAATAATACCAACTGATTAATTAAGTATGCGAAATTGATACTGTGAAAGCGATCGAAAATTTACTTTCTTTAAGGTGCGCCCAGTTTTAAGACTGATGTCATAATTAATCGCATAGTAAATGTCATTAGGTTATGAAAATGTTATGAAACTTCAACTAATCAACTTTTATGTCGGTAATGACTTCGAGGTGATGAGTGATTTTAATGTGCGAGGATATTTTTACGAGGCATTAAATGCTTTTTTTGCTGGTTTTCCAAAATTCTACAATTTTATTATTTTTTTTGACATATGAATACTATAGCATTAGACATGGGTAGAAAAATGTCTTCATGGAAATAGCGTAGTCACACACGGTTAAAACATGAACGTAGGGGCGAGGGTAATTTGAATAAAAAAAAATTCATTGTATTTTTTTATGTCCAATTGAACATTGTTTAAGCCATTGCTGCCCTTTTTATGATATAACCGAAAAAAAATTTACAAGAGGTGAGGGGGGATGAACAATTAGATACCTGATACGTATTAAATTAAAAAGAAATAAGTAAAATTGTTTTTTTGACATTCTACTTCCAATATTTATTAAATAAGATGGAAAAATTTGAATCAAGCTTTTAGTATCAGCGACAGGGTATTTAACGGATTTTTTTTGAAAAATCATTACTTCTTCACTACTTTTTTACCAAATTTTTGGAAACTTATCAACTTTACCCCGACCCCCACACCTAATCAACAAGACGAAACTTTGGATTTAAAAAAATTTGTATTTTAGGAAAAATCAAATTCAAGTTGTGAAAAAATTAATGCATTATATGCTTATTAAAAAAAAGTGAATGACGTCACAAATTCTATCGGTGCTGTCATTACATGAAGAATGGTCAATAAAATTATCAAAAATGAATAATTTTTGTGTAATTTTTTCAAAAATATTTCGGCACTACTTTAAGACAAAATTCACTACTTTTTCACCACTTTCGCTACTTCCACTACCTATTAGATACCCTCAGCGAATGAAAGTTGAACTTCGGCGATGATCGATTTTGAAAAAATCGAAATTGCAAAATTCGACACCAGTCGAAATTCAAGAAATTTTCGGTTTTTCTTACTCCTTTCTGAATTAAATAAAATATTCGTCCTCCTCAAATCGAACCCTCAGTGTCGATGAATAAAAGTTGAACTTTAGCGATGACCGATTTTGGAGAAATCAGAATTACAAAATCCACGAACATCAATCGAAATTTAAAAGATTTAAAATACTCCACCAAACTCGATGAACCATTCTCTTCAAAATAAAAAAAATAAGATGATTGCAATTGCAAAAAATCATCTAAAAAGCGCCTCCCACATGCGATCGCTACTTCCGTCTCACCTGCCCTTCATTAGATCGTACTTTTACACCATTAATTTCTCGTTACGGCGAGGGCATCCAGAACTCCATCGAACTCGCAAATACCACCCGCAACCAAGACGGAATTCCACCGTCGACATAAAACTAGCAACACTAAAAACAATGAAGTTCAATAAAACGACAACGTTAATTTTCATTATTAATCCAATAAACTACACGGTCGGTATTTAATCAAGAAATAAAGGGAAAAGAACATCTTCGCGGCGACCAAGTTTGAACGTTCGTTTGTAAAACGATATCGCAAAGGAAAAGAATGCGTTGCTTGTAAACGCACCGAGACAACAGAATCTCGAGAAATTTATCAACCGTCTTCACCATTAATAACAATTAAAAATTTGTACTCTAGTCCACTTGTTAAACTTTCCTTCTACTTTATACTTTGCATCAACTACCAACATCACATCGCTTTTTTCCCAATACGTTGCGCAGAAAATAAACGTCACTAGGTGAGTAATTAAATACGCAAAAGGTGATGATTTTTCTCACGTAGAAATACCATTTCATTCTTGTCGTGCCCTGAAAACAAGCTTTGTAAATTCCATCATGAACGTGCTTTTTTCAAGAGTCTCTTCAAACAAGCTCCAACAGAATCATGTCAGCAACATTTTTCAAACATTCGTGCACTCTTAACGATGAAATCATCTTAAAAATCCACCCAGCTTTTGGTTCGTTTTATATTACGCTAAGCTTAATTTTTCGTGCTCAATAAAAAATTTAATTTACGCTTTAAAGCTTTCGTCGTAATCGCAAGGCGCCAACATAAACTTTCGCTTTATAGAAAAATTCCATGTTAAAAACGAAAAATTTATTCCTCAATAATCAAAGCCTTTTATTCTCCTCGGCATCATTAATCTTAATAAAAAATAAAGCCATTCGCATTCTTTCATTTACTTTTAATTTAAACATCACGCGCTACTATTTCACTTTTCCCTTTATCATCTTCCATCAATCTGCGAAGAATTTCAACAATTCTTAATTGATATTCAAATTAAACCGAACCCGATTTCTGAACTTATAACTACTAAATTATAATAAAAACCACCGAATTTCAAAACAATCTCTGTACAAATCAATGACGAATTAAATGCTGAAAATTTCAAAATCCAAGACGACTACATGTTTCCAAAACTCTCAGCTTTCTTAACATCACTTTTCGGAGCACCCTACAAACAGAATCTCGGTCTCATTTCATCGAAACCATCCAGCTATATATTAGAATCGGCGTCCGAGACGGCACATATATCGCCTCGGGCCATCATTTTCGCACGTACGAAAGCGGTTAGTTTATGGGATGCGTTCGTCAACATGTATCTTAACAACTTACGTAATTTTTTTCGCCAAACGAAAAAAATCGTTTAAAAAATTATTCCACGTATGCGATCCGCTCCACGATGCAGCTGCATCCGAGTCAACATGCTTTTAATTACTTTAATCAACCATGCTAATTTACCCACTCTCGATTAACCTCGTAAATTATCGTAATTGCAAAACTCAACCACAACATAAAAATAATAAAATGAAAAAAAAACAAAAGTAACAATAATTGTAAAAATGCTCGTAAAAATGAAATAAGAGTTCGCCTGCGGAACCGGTTTATTGCCTTTACTAACCACTACAAGATCAACCCTTCAGATAACCCTCGCAACTTTCATCATATCTCGACAAGTTATACTGAAAAAAAAAACATCTATAAATTCAACAACGGCCGCCACCTTTACGCATAAAAATAGGTGGGTAGCTGGGTACATCGACGTAATCACAATTCATATATATCTCCATAAAAATTCAGTTACTATTGAAACTAAATATTTCAAATGAAAGCCGGTGTTATATTACATATGAGCTACATAAAAAAAAGTATCTCTGTCGGTGGTCACACACAATCGTAAACTCGCTAAAGTGGTCTCATTGTTAAACTCATCGCAATAATGTCTCGCATAACGGCTATGTCCCAGTATTAAAAAGTACCATAGCGTTGAAAAAAAAGGAAAAAAAAAACAATCAAGAGGAGGCAACATCGAAATGTGTAAATAAGAAAAACTACATTTAATCAGGCGTGGGAACACGACATGATGTTTTTTGTGGACTTATTTGAAATTTTGTGTTTCCTTTACGAGTTAATTTTCCATTCGACGAATTACAATATAACCAAAGTTCAATCCAAAATTTACGATCGGATATCCTCACAATGCGTAGATAGTTTCGATAAATAATCGCCCAACGTACGAATCGAATACGAATATTTTCCAGACCGGTTGACACAAAAAGTAAAATTTGATCATAATGAATTGTCACCTTATCAAGCCTTATCACTATGTTTATTACGACTGTTCAATAAAAAATTATTTAAAGTCTGCTTAAAAACTTACGATTTTACACGCCGTTTATTCATGAATATCGATAGAAGTAGTTACGTGTATATTTATAAATTTCAAACAACTTCACTGAAAACTTCCAGGTAGTCAAGTTTGTTGTATAGTATCACACTATTTCGCCTATTTCTATCGTGGTTGTCGATTTAAATCAATTTCAAGTTGATAAATCGACTCGATTGTTCAATTAGATTTGACTCAATCAACTTTAACTAATTTGATCGACTGAAATCGCTTCAAATCGATTCGAAATACTTAATCAACTCGAATTGATTATTCGACTTGAAATCGCAAAATCGAGCAAGTTTTCCCAAATTGATTTCAAGTCCATAAATCGACTCGATTGTTCAACCAGATTCGGCTCAATCATCTGAAATCGCTTTAGTCGACTCAGATTCACTCTGATTGATTATTAGGTTTGAAATTGATCTAAATCGATTTCATCAATAAAATCGCAAGTTGAGCGAGCTTTCCCAAATCGACTCCTCAATTTTTTTCAAATCGACAAGAGCTCCATTTTCTAACCAAAAATGAATTTTTTTTGCGGGGAGGGGGATTTCAAAGATAAAATGTTGCTATTTGCTAAAAACCTAAGTAAACAAAATAAATTCGATTGTAAAAATGATAAAAAATTTTTGAAATTTTTTTCTCTTGACTAAGAAAAACTAACGCTCTTTGGAATCAGCAATAGAGAGATCGACAGAACCTCTAATTTCTATCCAAAAATGGAGGGGGGAAATTCCAAAAAAAAACTTGCTGCTAGCTAAAAACCTAAATAAAAAAATTCATTCAATTGTAAAAATCGTAGAAAATTTTTGCAATTTTTTTCTCTTGGCAGGAAGAAAAATCAACGCTCTTAGGAATCAGTGATATAGATACAAGATTCGTATGCTTGGGGTACAGTGATGATACAGAAACGAATCTAGACATGAATTTTAGAAGGAGAAATAAAATTTCAAAGGTAATTTCTTTCTGTCGATTTGAAAAAAAATCGTTCGCAGAGCTTATTCAAAAAACTTTTTGGAACTACGTAAAGTACTTGCAAGGACCCAGAACAGAAAAAAAACAATCTGTTGAAGATAAAATTTCACAGCAGGCATTGAAGATGGCAAACAATAATTTACTTGGTATATTAATGTTGGGGCGACTTGAGAAAAAAATTTTTGAAACGAAAATTGTAGCAGATTGAATGAAGACCATTTTTCGTATCAATAATTTTTCATAACTCCTCAACTTTCATCACATTGCAAATAAAATAACTCAGTTGGGGCGTTCATATGACATGGGGCAACTTCGGAGAAGAATTTTTGAAACTATAATTGCTACAAATTATGTGTATCACATTTCTGGTGAAAATCATTTTTTTCCTATCTCCTTAAATTATGCCACCATCATCAGCATTGCAAAAAAATAATCCAGCGGGGGTATTTTCATGATGTTTGGAGTATTTTAAGAGAAAAATGTTTGAAATAAAGTTTTTGGAAATTCAAAAAGGAAGATGTTTTGTCTCAACAACTTTTATGTATTTTCAAATTTCTCCTTAATTTCATTACACTTCTACAAAAGCTATGAAATTCTCCTCACATTCACCACTGGAATCTCCCAATCTCACATAAAATAACACAAATCCCCGAAAAAAATTGACCCAAAGCCCTAAATTCAAATTCTCAATAATCGCATCATATCAAAGCCACGTATAAAATCCAATTCATCTATAATTACCAACTGGAATGAATAAACTACGTGATAAATTTAAAAGCGTATAAAACTGTTAACATAATTGACAAATCTAATCGCCATCTAACGAACACGAAATTAAACGAGAAGCTCCGATCGTCGTATCAATATTCAAACACATCATTAGCGAACACCTGAAATGACGACACTTTGTTTTACCATTTAGGAGAAAAAAAAAACGTCTTAGCTGGTGAAAAAACATACTCTCGAGAAACTTGTACCAATAATATTCGTATTAGGCCGGTGTTTTTTAAGCCCGTTTAAAATAAATTGCGCCTTATACGTTAATTTATCTAAAACGTTTGACATAACCGGGTTGTACTTGAAAAAACCTCTTTTTAAAAATCGAGCTCTCGTGCGCTCTATCAGTACATCTCCGGTGAGGAAATTTAATTAAAAATTATACGTACGCGGTTTAGAAAGATATATTCGATATTTACTCAATGGTTTAATTTGTACCTTCTTATCTTTGTTTAACAGATATTAACATTTATTTTTCCCACATACCCGCCCAAATATACAACGCTGCATAAAATACGTAAATTTCAACGTATATGCGCAAATACACATTATAAACTTGACGCGCTTTAATGGTTCCGTGCAATCGTACATAATAGCTACATAACTCGTCCACAAAAATACTCCTCTTCTAAAACGAAAATCGTACAAGTTCAAAAATTCGAATAAATTTGAATAATTTCCGCATTTTTCGTCCGCTAGTTGCAGTGCTATAAAGCTAGTCACAAAGTCCATATCTTTCGGTTTACTTGTACGCAGAACGTAGAAAAAGAAAAAACGGAACCGGATACTTGAATAACAATTTTAACAAACTAATGTAATTTAAAGCAGGAAGTCTGTCCTTCGGCCAGCTCAACACACGTAGTTTTATCAACGCTTACCGTGTATACATACGTATACGTGACTTGGCTGCAGCGTTTCACCAAAAAAAAAAAAAAGGTACATGGGTTTCGCTGACGCCTCGATTATACATTGTTGATGATTCATAGAACGCGTGGTGGAATTCATCAAAAATAAATGAGCTGACAAAAAAATCAACAAGTGGGATTCGCTGTGCTAAACTCTCGCAGAGAAATCAACATTCTAAAAAGTTTCATCTCTGAAGATGAAACGAACGAATGATCTTTCAAGAATTTGAAAAATTTTCTAAAAAAGCAAATAAACGAAATAGTCTCCACAAAACTTGCGATTTCAGGTCTTATAGCGAAATATCAAAAAGGATCATCTCGATAAAACATTATTTCATACGAAGGTAATTTTTAAAAATAATTAACTTTTATAATTATTTTCAACTATTTTCCTATGTTCTCTAATGTAATAAAAATAAATGAAGTATTGTAATTAAGATTAGCACGTATGAACTACTCGGTAACCAAGTATACGGCGATAAAGTATGCAATTCTATTAACATCGTACTCGTTCGCACGAACAACTCAACAACGATACGTGTTATAAGCACTTTTCGTTACACGAATTTCATGCAATATGTACAAACGAGATAGGTTTGAAAAATAAAAATCTACATCATAGTAGGTCATGACATTAATCGAACTTTCCTGAAATACGCCGCGTATATGAGTGATCACTGAGAAAAAATGCCCCCCGCTCCACACACATCAACATTTTATCAATTTTTGACTTCGATTATTTATGCGGTGTTGGCTCGTTTTTTTTGCAAATAACCTAATCAAGGTACTATAGAAGATATTTTTTAAAATAACAAAAAAAATCCAAAAATAGCCGTAGAAACACTCAGTTAAATTAAATCTGCATAAAAATTCACATTTCGAATCTACCTCTTGCTTCCAAAATCACCCCAAATAACCACCGAAAAAAGGCCAACAAAGAAACCCTCCATCTAGCAACTCTGCGAATCACGACAAAAATTTTTCGCTGGTTTTTTCTTTCTTGGAAAAAATTCTTGCGAAACTATTCCGTGCAATTTTCATTTTCTCACGAGAATATTCACCATACACAATTCACTCGCACTTTTCATCGTTTTTAAGTGACAGTAACAAAAAAGACCACTGGATACGTGATTAGATTCTACAATTCGTGCAGTATTTATTATCTTCTGTCGTTCTATTTTTACGTATACGAAATTTTTTCGAACGTTTCAAAGCCCGATGACGAACGGCGATTTTTTTCCAACTTTATCTTTCCTAGAAGAAAAGTTATTCTGAATGGTGCAGCGGCTATGTTTGATCTACTTTAGACTAGTGTCAGTTACATTGGGTATTGCGGTGAGTATATTCCTGTTTCACAGAAGCCACCACTCGTCATCTGGACTGGTTTACTCTGTGGCATTTCGCCGACTGAATTTTTAAACAATATCGAAATGTCGGCGAAAATTCCACCTCTAAAAAACTACATGTCCTATAAACGCTCTCTTTGTCTTGCGTATTACAAGCGGCAACCGAAAAAAAAAGATTTTTGAATACCTTCGAGTAGGTGATTTATTGATATCATTATAACCATTAACTACGTCGATTATTGGCAGCTATGTTAAATGGATGAAAAAATGCTGAATTATGGCAAAAAGCTGAACCATAATGCGATAATGTTAACATGTTCTTCAACTACATCCGGTCTTCGGCTTATGTTTGATCATGTCTACGGTGATCTATTTCTTATGGCGAAGTTATGCAAGATATACGTAGTAAAATTCATCGAGTCTCGAGAACGTACTATTACGTCGTCTTTCTAGTATAATTGCGACTCGGCAAATATCCTTGTTTACAAGTAATTTTCATTTCAAAATATCAGCCTCGTGAAAAAGAACATTTTCCAATATCCATAATCCGCACAGAAACCAACGCACCCAAGATACGATTATTACGAGTTACAGACGAGAGAAACTTACAAGTCGCGAAAGTTTCTCGATTTTTACCATTTAATCAAAAAAATAAAACCATCAGACGCCAATAATGCGCCATAAAATTTACAAATCCTCCGAAAAGTCCGCCTTGATAACTAATTTAAAGTCACATTACAATGGTTGTCGGTTTTGATTGCGATACGCGTGTATCTGTGGATATCCTAGCGTCGGAAATATTCGCAATGGGTTTCATTTTTTTTCCCTTCGAGTAACGAAATGAAAATAATTAACCGTGAATACACGCTACAAAAGATCATTTAGGATATACGTAGTACGCGCCGAAAAGCACGATCGCTGGGATAAAATGTTTCGAAAGTTTAGCTCCCGATGACAATGGCATATTGACATTTTCAATTTTCCCTTCATTTTCATAATTTGTTAATATTTGTCGATATTTTTCAAGGTTGCAATTGGCAAAAGATTATTTTTTGGGGGACTTGGAAAAATGTCAGTAGCCCAAATAAAATAACGAAATAAACAATTTTCCGAATAATCAACCTATGATTCGTTAAATTTGCTTCAACTAAGTTAAGAACTTTCCAGAAAGAGACCTCAAAAATTTCTTTCCAAAATCTTAAAAATTTGAGAAAATTTGAAAGAAATGTTCCAACAAAGAATGCGTCTCATTTCATTCACAACCACTTTGGTATTTATAATTACCAGTTCGAGTGAACCTCCTCCTCCTCCTCCTCCCCCCCCCCATAAAAAAGATCTTCGACAAAATATCATCATACATACATATATAAATTGTAGATTTTGGAAGATGCGGTATTTGCAAATCCTACTTGTAATTTTTCTTCACTTCGCAGATGAAGAAAAATGAAATATTTAAACGAAAGATTTGACACGAACAATTCAGTATCAATGATGAAACTAATTATTAATCATTCCGCTGTCATTTTACATAAGCGATAACTTGATAGGAACGCAACTTGTAATTATAATTATTTTTATAGAAAAACGAGAACTTCTTCGGTATATTATTATTTCGACGTTTCATTTATAAAATGAAAAAACAGCTGTTATCAGCAAGAGAATCAAATGTAAAAATAATTACATCAAAGTAAATATTATTCTTTTATTTGCCCATTTCTACTATGGAATGTTTTTAAGTAAATAATACCTGTTGAGACTCATACATCATTGAGACAACGAAAAAAACCCAACCTATTATTGCGAATATCCCTTTTCATTGGGCAAACCTGTAATTATCAAATTCATGATATTGATCGGTGTTTTAGATACGATTGAATAAAAATTTCCAATGATGAATTTCGTTTCCTAAGATGAGTGGGTTCTTGAAATTTCATCACTTCAAAAAAATTCGAATAAAAAGATGAAGAATAAATTTCACGTATTTTTTGTGGTATCGCAAATTCAAATAACTAGAAAACAGGGAATTTCAAATCTTCGTACATTTTTAAAAATACTAACATCTTTTGACTATTTAATAGAAAAATTCAAAAAAGACATCATCGATCCCCTCACCATGCCCTGGGTAAAATTAACCTATAATCGCTTTCCAAGAAAAATACCTCGCGAGGAATTATATTTCACAAAATATACACTCTTATGAGCTTATAAACTGCGCCTTATGAATAATTTATACCCGAAAATATCCCAAGTTATTAAAATGTTTTAAAATTGAAACACGATTTTATCGCAGATTCCGCGCCGAAACAAATAATAACTTTTACATCAAAAAGAAAAACCCCTTTTTGAGTTAGCCGGAAAAATCGTACAAGGAATACGTCTATATGTAATTTGATTCGTACCGTTGATTTCATCATCCCTATGTATGAACACGTGCCACGTTACGATTTTCGATTGTATACTTATTAAAGATCCACTGTCATTTTGCCTTTCCTTTTGAGTAACTCTTCAAAACCAAATTAATTTTGTCAGTTCAGCGACCGTGGAAATTAAATTTTGTCCGTTTCTGTGTACTAAAGCCGCGTACTGAGTCCCCGAATGAATTTTCCGCAGATAAAATGAAAATCGCAAGGAAAAATGTCGCCGCTCTGAGGTCTCGTGTTTATTTTTATTATTTTTCTGTTTATACAGCGCGAGTCAGATTTACAAAAAAATAATCCGAAATTATAAACACTTATCAAAATAATGGAGATGTCGAGAGGGTTAAAATTACGATGCTAAAGAACACCAAAGTGAAATATTGAAATCGAAATATCGAAATAAGTGTAAATATCGATCTCAAAGTATCAAAATTAAATTTACGAAGTCGAAACGTTGAAATCGAGATTTCAAAATCAATACATATATCGAAAATGAAACATCGAAATTAAAATATCAAAATAAGTGCTAAAATAAATCTCAAGAATCAAAATCGAAATCGGAATCGTGGAGTTGAAACACTGAAATTGAGATTTCAAAATCGATATATCGAAAACGAGAAACATCGAAATTGAATTATCGCAATCGAAACAACGAAAATGTTATGTCCAAATTGAAACATCAAAATCGAAATAATGAAGTCGAAACATTAAAATCGAGATTTCAAAATCGATGAAACTGAAAAAATGAAAAAGAAATATCAACCAAAGAATTACAAAACGAGTAAGGAATGGTTTTAAAAGTTTGGATTCAAAGGAGGAAATAATTTTGAGAAATTTCTCAATTTTTTCAAACTGAATAATATAATAATTGATACTTTTTGACCATTTGACTCTTCCATAGGAGCAAAATGAAATAAATTTACGATTTTTGAATATTTTGAGGAAATCTTGCTGATATAAGGAAGGCAAAGAGCTCTTACGCTCACATCCCAACGATCTACTATCTCACTTCTTCTAGGAGTTGATTTTGAATCATTACAGCTAATTAATAAAGTGAATAATTTTTGTAAACAATTAATGGTAATCAAATCAAGAACCTCAAATCACGGTTTATTGTTGCGTATCAACGCGGCATGATAAGGGAAACAATTTCAACTCCTGGTTTTTACTCTAATCATTGATAATTCTATTTCAGCGAACTGCATCGTTTGGATTAAGTTCAAAATGTAGTTTACTAATTCTCTGGCACGCTGTTTTGCTAACATTTAAAAGGCCTCAAGCTCGATCCCAAAACACAGGACTGTTCATTACCTCACACTAATCCAACTAGGACATTCTTTAAGGTCGTGTTTCTTTTTTCGCCTTAGGTACCTTTCGCCACTGATATTTCTCACATCCGACACAATAACCCGCCAAGTAAAATATTCCATCGAAGGTAGCATTTTCAACGCTTTCTTCGAGCTAATTAATATATCAAAAGCGATATTTATTGTTTCCTTAATACCAGATAAAATCGTGCTTAGCTCGGCAAGGTGTAAGAAACTGCGGAGTCAAACGTAAAAAAAAAACATTCTTTTTTAAAGCATTATTTAAGAAAATAGAAAGCACAACGTATTTTTGTTTAAATCCTAGGATTTATATCTGTTTGTTATTTATGGACAATATAACATAAAAAGCGATACATTTATGTATATTTTTTTCCTATATTCAACTGTGTACATAAGGAATTAAGCGTTTCACCATTATAATAGCATTCATTCAGGTAGTCGGTGAGGTCTTCAGCTCTTCAGCTTGCTTGATTCATGTCTTAACGGGTACTTATTTACATACAGTTGTAGCCGAAGAAAGCAAAGAGTTAACGTAGACTCCGCAGTTCGTGTTGAGCGGCAAAACACATACATTTCGATTCGTGAGCTGATACTCGTCACGAAGATTATGAACGGTTTTCTATTTTTTTCTTTTTTTTGTTCTTTTTCGCCCCGTATTACGTTAATAATGTTTTCTAACGTCGCAATTTTATTAAGTCACTTTGGTATTTTGCATTTACGCGCACGTTTTCCCTGTTCCAAGGTCCTCGAAATGATGTACTTGGCGCGACTATTTTTTTCCATCTTTATATCATTTCGTCTAGATATTCTTTTCCCATACTCGTAATTCTTTTCTCTTCTTTTGGAAACGCATCTTTGATAATTAAGGCCAGGTAGCTCAAACTACCGAAAAAGCATAAATAACAAGCATTACGATCTTGATTTTGCCAACTTCTGTATACGTGTGCGCGCATCGCCGCTACGAGTCGGTACGTCTCTTTGTAGCAAGTATTGAACGACGAAAGCACGACGATAGCTCTTAATTAACTACTAGATAAGAAGTTTGCACACAATAAAAATCCTCTTAGTGTTTGTTTTACGTGAACAAAGACACAAAATAAAAAACTTGTGGGATGCCAGCAGAGGTGTAGGTAGATGCAGAAGCTTCCACAACAGCACAAAATTAAACCCAGAGTCCTCGTTACCATTACATCTTATGATTTATTTCCCGGTAATCGTTATAAATTGCTTAGATTTTATCGTCCGCTCTTGTTCTCCGGCTCAACGCGAACAAAGCATAGGATGGCCGCGAAACGGAACAATCATTTGGAAAAAATTATCCCGGATGAGCTCGCAGCTCGATGGCGAATTCGCGTTTAAAAAAAAATTGCATAAGATACACCAAAAGAATACAGTCTCGGAACACCAACTCGCTTCACCATACGGAGGAATTATACAACATCGAATTTTTTTCCAAAAACAATGGGCAGTATCAGTGACAGACAAACACTCGTTGATGAAATCTTTGATCTCGCCGAACAGCTGGTATGACCTTGATTGTAAAACTAGACGTCACCGAGCCAGTTCGTCTACTGGATTGATTCACGTATGCTTGACAACAAACGTATAAATTTCGCCAGCAGTAATTTCAAACTCATCGGTACCGGCGAGTTTTTCTATTAATCAACGCTTCCGATTGAACTGCATACCTGGAGTAGCCAAGTTGGCTGGATACGAGTTCAGGGATTCCATGATCACTGGATGAGCAAAAATGATCAAATTCCTATGATATAAGGTCACCGTATCAGGTATTTCTTTCAAGTACGTACAGCTTTAACAAAGGTTTCGTAATTGTGGTTCAATCAACAACTGAAGCTTTTGGTATACATTTCTAAGGAGCATATTCGTATATTAAAAAAAATCAAAGTTACCAAGGTGAACGTCCGGAACCCTTGAACTTGCTCTAAAAAGATTTTGATGAAAATTTAACCAATTTTGAGCTCATATAAGCCGTCTTTAAAATTAACGTCCCATATTTCCACAATGACATGTCGGTTTCTTGAAAAAGAAAACACCGCGAATAAGGTAATCAGAGGGAACTTTACGTTCTTCTTCATGGCAATTACGTAGCATAGAATCACTTCATACAACTATCAATTTTTATTACCAAAGCATGCCATCATACGCAATTTTATTTTTTAATTAACGTACTCAAGTTACCAGCACACTGTGGAAAATCAATCTCCGCATTCTTGAAACAAGAAGCATATATTGCAATTTCCACCGTTGAAAATTCTACCTACTTTTTGATGAGACTATCGTCGTTGCGTTACAAAGGTCAAAATATTCTTTCGTTACAAAATAGACACGTTGAACACGACAACGTCAATTTCTGTAACATTTTCGTCGAAATTTGACAATTTATGCAACTTTACCACGAAATAGCACATTACGTCATTGATATAACATATTCGACTACATACTTCAACAATAGACGTTTATGCACCTAAACAGTACTAAAACTCATTTAAAAACCCATTACAGCATTTTTCGGAACCATCTACGCCAAACCATCATCTCCATTTATTTAATTAAACCACCCGAACAAAAATGCAAATAAAAATTACATTACGCGAAAACAACCATACAATGGGATATTTAGGTAATTATAATTTTCATTTCCGTCCACAAAGAAAACCCAACGTGTACATTGTTACCTACGACACCTCGCCGAATGTAATTGGTAATTTACCAGGACCAGATGCCTCGATGAAAAGGGAGGAAGAAAAAAGCCCTTTAATTTTTTACCATATCAAGTGTCATAATTTCAACTTAACGCGTAAGAAAATTTTCACTAGCAAATGTGTTTTTTTTTACGTTTTAATTAAATTAGTACGTTTTCCTTTTGTTTAGAAAACAACTTCCTCGAAGCTCGTAAAACTGTACATTATTAAACGCAATTAACTCGGTATTACGTGAAAGAAGCCATAATCCGAAACGGAACGAGCCATGAAATTACATTCCGAAGTAGCAAAAATACGATAGTAATTTCCGATGAAATGATCCAGACCAAATGCCATAATATAAACAATGTATTTTAAAAAAATTTCACCGGCTTCGTTTTCTTCTATACTCAAAAAAGGTGCGTTCCACTCTCGAACCAAATAACTGCCAATGTAAAGCGTCGTATAGTGATTTTAACCAAACAAAAAGGGGTTACATATCTTCCGAGTTTGTTTCTTAAACGATCGAGAAAGCGCAATTGTTTCGTAAATGGCTTAATGAGAACGTCTTGAGATGCTTTTGAACCACTGACGTCCTTCGAATTGACCCATCATTTGTTTCAACTCAGAATGATGTAAGTAGGAATAGAGGCAAAAGATACCAAAAATAATACAATTTGTCGAAAATGAACAAAATCTTCATTTTTGAAAAGTTCAAAAAAATTCTTCCAATATTTCAAAACAGAAAATATTTTGAAAAAAATAAATTATCCCGGGAAATTTTCTAGCTTTTGAGATGAAAAACTTATCTGAACTACCAAAAAATAACAAAAATGTGCATTTACAGGCAATTTATAGATATTTTACCGGTAATTACAGATTACAGGTAAATACAGGTAATTTACCGTTAATTACAGATCATTGACAGGAAATTTACCAGTAATTACTGGTAATTTACCAGTAATTACTAGCGATTTACGAGTAATTACTGGCAATTTTTGCCATAAATACCTAAAGTGGTAATGCGGTGAGTTTTTAAGGTTTTCAAGTGAACTGATGATGATTTTTTCCATTGCTTCCTGGCAACACTGTTCCTCCCTGCTCGGGCAAATGAACATTCGCAGAAAAGGCATCAAATTTTTCAAAGAAAAAATATTAAATTATTCGAATAAAGGAGAAAAAAGAAACCAGGAATTACCATAAAGACAGCTATGGGCTTTGAGCATCCTCAACCTCTCACTGGGGAACCTTACATCAAAACGTAAGCAACGAAGAAAATCAACATCACACTTTTTTCACAGCTTTGAAATTTTTTCTCTAAGACGTGTAAGCCATCGTATTGCCCATTGTTCGACGAAAAAACGGAAATTAATGAAATTCACGAGCCAGAATATTTAATCAAATGAATTAATTTTTTTTAACGCGGTCGTCACAGCTGCAACATGTCTCCGTACGAGAATAAACTTGAATGAAAAAGTTTTTAAATAGTCATTAATTTTTTTCAATTTTCTTTTTTAATTTCCCGTTGAACTTTTTCGAAGGTTAATTACATTTGAAGAGTTTCATTCAGTAGTGTTGATAATTTGTAAGTTTTCCTTACTTTCTAAGTATCTTTTTCTACGATGGTTATTTTTTTGAATGATCAAGTCTGTGATATTGTTTTCGATTGTGAAATTGTTTTGATATGGTTTTGGCATGTTTTTTCATCAACTTTTTCATTTTTTGTATAACAAGTTTCCCAGCATAATGGTTCTGGTTTACAAGAAAGGACTAAGTCAATTGCCATTGTGATGAAAAGTAATTAACGATTGAATTCAAATTGTTTCGAGCTTTTCTTTAAAAGCTTTTCAAGTGTTAATTTTCGCTGTGATGATAAATTCTATAATAGGTGAATAACAACGAAAAACATGCCCGTCTATTTACTAAGTTTAATTTTATTCTACGTTGTGATTTCATATTACGGTTTCTCTACGATAGAACTTTTCTTCCAAATCATCTGGAACTGTACGTTACTGTTTTATACATTGTTTCATATTTTTTTTCCATGAAAAATGGGCGGAGCTGAGAAAAATTATACGCTCTTGGTTTTAAGCAGCACGTTTCAAGATATTTGTTTTTTGACAAATCAAACAAAACGAATAAATATGTTTTACATAAGGAATGCGAAACTCGAAGGACTTAATTCGCGTATTTATTTTAAATCATGTTTGCGAGAAATATGGAAAAGGACGAAATAATGAGTACTTTTCCGTTTACTTTTTATTTAGGTATTTATAATTATTTTATATTTACTCGACGGAATACGTGAGTTAAAGTTCCATGTTTTGTTAAATTCGTCTTACAGAAATTCGACAAACGATTCGCGTTCAAATTATCGTTGAAACAACGAGAAAGCTGATCCTCTGTCCAAAATTTTCACCCATCCGGAAAAAATTCAAACTTTCTGATAATATCTCCGACCTTTTGAAAAATGATGACCAATCCACTCAAAAACTCTTTCTCTTCCTAAAATCTTCCGATCTTCTTTCGTCCATATAATCAATCTTCAATTTTCCGTGCCTCTAGCCTTAGTTGCGGTACACGGCACGTTAAACAAAAAAGTATAAAAAAAAAAAAGTATATATAAGATTATTTTTTTAATTTTGAGCAAATTGCAAAATTATTCTATATTTTT
>QBDW01000599.1:0-50818 GCA_003261595.1 Maconellicoccus hirsutus | reverse complement strand
GATAATTAGGTAGGTAGACTGAGTAGGTACATCTAGCACAAAGAAATAAGTTGTACGCTACTCTTATATTTTTTTTTAATTTTTCGATAAATTTCTTGATTTCAAAGTGGACTCAATTTTTCGTTTTAAAAAAATTTGATTCGATAAATGAATAAAAAAATGGACAAAAATGAAAGCAATATGTATTTATTGTTGAAATACTTTCAATTGTACGTTGAAACATTTTAATAAAAAAATGCGCGTTTCTTTTATCGTGATAGTTTTACATTCGATTGATATTTTTTGTTCACTTGTTTTTGTAAAAACAAAAATGAAAATGAAAAACGCTCAACTGTTTATGCATGAAAGAAAAAGGTACTTAATTGACTTTCTCAAGTTGAATTTTTATTAGATACTTGGTACTTGACAAAAAATGAATAAGTAATTATAAATGTAGGTAGAGATAGGTATGCAAATGATCGAGTTTCATCTTAATTTAATAATTATGGAACACATTAATTATTGAAATCGTTCACAAAGTACAAATATATACTTATGTAAGTATTTATAGAATGTCGATTGAATAAGTAGTATATTTACACGTTAATTAAACTTCATAATACGGACTTAATTCATTACTTTGTTGCCCGTAGAAATGTTGTAATATGTAAACAGGTAAATACCTAATTTCAAAACTAATTTTATCTTTTTATTCTTAAGTAAACATAATTCCAAAAAATTAAAAAAATGGATATGATTAGATATACGTATGAAATGATTCGTCGGTAAGTAAGTTATAAGTTTTAATCTTAATATCACAGAAGAAGTCTTAAAATTAAATAGGTTCACAATTCATTATTTTATTCAACAATCGAATAGTTTTACGTTATTTCATGTAGAAATATAAAACAATAATTTCATAAATTTAATTTATTTGTGCACATTGTGAAAAAAATTGATTGTCATTTATTACAAAAATTTCTTAATTCTCTGTTTAGTTGAACTTCAAAGATAAATCAAGATTTTCGTAATTAGGATTAAACATTACATTAAAAAACAACAAAAAACAATAAAGAAAAAAAACGTATCAATTATTTTGTTTTTTGATATTTAAAAGATGTCCCTTGATTTTTGGCTTATACACGCAAATAAACAAGGATTATTATTTTATTCTTAATACGACCCTGTTGTTAAACGTAAACATTGTGAACCTGATTATAAAACGATTACGTTTAAAGGTTGTACTGACTATAATAAATGTTTATATAATAAACAATTTTTACTCCAATAAGCATAAAAATGATTATTGAAGATGATAACACAAACAGGTAACCATTTTCAGACGATAGTCAAACGTAACGTGGTGATGGTCCACCCCGACGGGGTCCTCGTTGTCCTCGAAATAAACGTCGAAAAGCATTGCGAAATTCTGGATTAAACGTCGTATATATAAACGGATTTATCGTAGAATTGAGGTAACCGAGCCACATGGAAAACGAAACAACGTATGGCGGAACCATTTTACGAGAAAGTGGTAAAATTAAAGCGAGCACAAAAAAAGGCATCCAGCATCCCACAAAAACACCAGTAATAATGGCTAAAGTTTTGGCTGCTTTACGTTCTCGTTTCGAATCTAAAGGACCTTTTTTATTTTTTCTTTTCTTAGGTTTTGGTAACTGAATTTGAGCATGAGCGGTGCTGGATGTGGCTTCCGTTGGTGCATCTGTTTCGAAATCGGCCATCGATTTAGCTGGTAATCCTGAACTACCACTGGTACCTGTTGTCATTGTTGTAATATTGGTTGTGGTACCTTCAGTAATTGTTGGTAGTGGTTGGCCGATTGCACCAACGATGGCCGTTGCTATTACACCAGTTTGTCCTGTACAACCGCTAACTAAACCTAAACATATTTAGAAAGCATGGTTTTCAGATTAATTGTATTCTTTTTTCATGTTAATAAATATCCCCTATAACTTTAAATTTTCATGTACATTATTGCCTATGTAATTGTAATTTATAACTATGGAATCGTAAAATCCTTAAATTCAAGTACAAGATAACTTCAAAAAATTCGACGTTCATGGAATTCGTTAATTATTGCATTTTGTGAAAACATAAACGCAGGTAGAGAAAATTATGCTCTAAAAATTTAAGATGAAATTGAAATATACTTTTTCACTGGACATGGTTTACATAAAAATTTGTAGCTTATATTGAACATTACTTTTTTTTTTCAAGTAAGAAAGTTCTCAACTTGATAAAACATTCAGTGAAGTGTTAAAAAGATGAAAATGATTTATAAGTCTTCCAACTCAAGTAAAAATACAAAGCTTTATTTAAATTCATATTTAACGATACGTCAGTAGAGAAAAAAAGTCGCGAAAAAAAGGCCCGAGGTAAGATTCCAAAGTTATTAAATAAATGTATATGTACTAAGAGCAACCTTATAAAAAAGTCATGTTTGTGCAACAATTTTCGAGCCATCCACTTTCCGATGTGGCAGACATTATGCTTACTTTTCATACCAGTACATGCGCATATTGGCATTAGGCACAAGGTATCTAAGCGCTCACACACGCTCATAGTTTTTATTTCTTTGTTAAATAGATGCAATACATGAGTCAGTAATTAGTTTAAAAATGCCTTTGAATAAAGAAAAAACTAATAATAAAGCTGATTCTGGACTCCTACCAATAGAAGTGTGAAGTGTTTGAACTATTTTGTACTTTTTAAAGAAATCGTTAATTATTTTCAAAACCAAAAATGCACTGCACTTCACTGTTTTCTTCAATTATTTTTCGAAATTAACATTTCGCTGAATTACTTCAAATATAATTTCCAAGAGTATCATCGAATAAAAGTTGAATTTGAAATTTCATCATGTTTGTGATATCTATTCATTATATGCGAAGTACACGACTTTTTCTCTTTAGGCAAAAAAAAAACGAGAAAAAAATTATTCAAAATATCTCACGTTTCTTCTTTTTCCTCTCGTTTTTTGCATGTACTTCAATGAGGTATAAATCAAATCACATTATTGTATCAGTGATTGTTTTCCTTTTCTTTTTTTTTTTGAATATCACTTCCATATTTCTTTGCCTTTGGTAAGTGAATTCTAATTTGTAAATTGTAAGTTCCACATTGTTACGGTTAATTCATCAACCCTTCTATTTTTTTCCTTCTCAATGGTTAAGAGCACATGAGTTGAATATAAATTTTGTCCAAAAATTTATGTTTTGTGGTTACTATGAAAACGAAAACGTGACTAGAAGACGAATAGAAGAAAAAATTACGGTACCTAATTAGATATTACTTAAAATTATTATCTTGAATGCATTTATTCCTCCGTTCGATGCAATTTTTGCATACATTTTTAAAATATTTTTTAAGTAATTAAATCAACCTGTTATAAAAATTTTTAAATTTTACTGCAATGGTTGATCATGGCGATTCATAAGAAATGTTTCATATGAAAACTCACATGCTTAGTTACGTTCCAATACTAAGATAATCTCTTTATCATTACCTATGATACCTTTACCTACATCGCATCGTTTCGAGATAACCATTTAACCACAAACAAATTCACATAATAAATTTCAAGGTTCAAAAAAAATGTTTCCTAATCAAATTTTTTTTTGTTTAAAATTAAATAATTTTTTATTATGTTAATAGCATTATGTTACAAATTACTATTATTAGTTTATTTTATTTCAGAATGAAGAAAGACATTTTAATGAACAAAAATCGCTGTTTCACAAAAATAAGAGTTATTAGTTTTCGGCATCACGAAAATAGTGGACATAATTTATAACTTAATTAGTACAAGCACGTTTATGGGTTTAATAACAATTCCATCAATTTTGTCGCGATACACATTTTCAAAATGAACTCTAGTTGTAAAATATTCTTATCAAGTTTTTTTTAACATTACAGTGTTTTTTCTCGTCATATCGGAATTTTTTCTGTTGTTGTTAACCCAGCATACGAATGTCTTCAAAGAATATGTGCTTTGTATAAAAATGAGACTGAAAGTGATATTTTCATGTCGGCGATTGCAATGTAAGTATTAAAATCACAGTTGTACATGATCACATTTCTGAATAAATGGTGACTTTTTAAGAAAAGATTCATGAGAGAAAAACAAGTTGCAATGAGATAGATTTTTATAATTTTGGTAAAAATTAAATTATTACTTTCGATTCCTAGTTTTAAATATAGACAGGCTCACTTCTGATATAATAGGTAGGCTAATTATAGTAAATTATAAAACACGACTAATTTTTTTTTTTAAGGTTGCCTATTAGTATGTACTTATTGATATAGTAGGTAGCTAACCAACTAGAAAGTAGTTATAAGTACATCTACTGAATAAAAATGGTAATAAGTTGCTATAATTTTCTACGATAGTACATCTAAAATGGTTAAAAACCATACTTATGTGACATTATATTACACACAGGTACGTAAACAGAATCAATTGCAAACAAATAGCTTTATCTATGTTCTTTGGACCGATAGAATTCAATTAAAATCCCAATTTTTGGCTAAAACTTTTCTAAATTGTACACCAAACAATTGAATTTTGAGGTCGTGGAAAGGAATAAACTTAGAAAGTGTGTAGAAATATCTCTCTAGTATATTTTTGATTTTGCTCTTTTGGCTATTAAACGCAGAATGAACATACTTAATTTTAAATTTTGATTTGAAAATATTCAACGGTTTGGGTGCATGCGTTTTTTTAAAATTAGGCCCAACATTTACCATTTGGATTTTCTTTTTATGAAAGTAAATTCATTTCTTTTTGTTGGTTCTGTTTCAGTTATAGTGATGGAATACAACACAAGATAGTATGTAGGTAGTAGCCTAGTAGGTAACAAGGTTACCTATTTTCAGAGATTCAAATGCAAGTACTTATATAGAAATGATACCGAAATTACGTTTTGTAATTTCATTGAGTGAGTGATTAAGTATCTGCACATTATTATACTGACTAAGTATGTTCATGCTGCAACCAGATTTTGTTAAAATACTTTTCGAACTGTTTGATTTTTTGTTCATCTAGTCATGGTCATGCATCATTTTTTTCTTTGAGATTTCATTTTAAACTTCAAAATTATCGGAACAGAATAAAAACCGAATTCAAGACAATTTCAATTTCAAGTACTTTCTCATAAATCAAAATGTGATAAAACATGACTTGGAATCTAAAAAAGTACTTATGTTGGACATGATAAGATTTGCTCATATCTCCCATAAATATTAATTTTGAATGAAGCAATTTTCGATCCCACAATTTTTGAAGGATTAATGTTAAAATTTCGTTTACGTACCTGCTATAACGCCTCCATGCCGAAAACCTGCGTAAGCACTAGATCCTGACGAAGGTCCTTGCATACCTGTATGTTTACGAATTCGCGATTTAGCAGCCTGGAAAATTTTCCAATACAGAAATAGAACTATAATCAACGGCACGTAAAATGCGAGAACAGTAGCGAAAATCTGATAACGAAGATCTTGGCTTACGATGCAGATTTTATGTTCCAATACTCGTTCTAACCATCCTTCGTCTTTCATTCCAAAAGACGGTGCAATGCTTACTAAAAATGATATTGACCAGATTGTTATGATCATTTTCATCATAAGACGAGGTGTACGTTTGTGAATATATTCCACATTTGTTACCGCCCAATATCTAGTAAAATAAAATACATTGATATTAACCTATTTATTGGCACTTGTGATGAAAAATATTGATACCTAAATTGAACTCATTCTCAGTTTGATGAGTATTTTATTGCGTAAGTAATGATTAGGTGGGTACTTTATAGTTGTGTTTGAATATCCTATTATTTTTGAAAATTTTCGTTTCAAGAGTATAAAACAGAAACATTTTTGAAAAGTAGGCATATTTCGTAGAAGAAAATTACAGTTTTGATGGCGACTTTAAGAAATGACAACAAGTAGGTGTTACACGTGTAAGAGCAAAGAACATTATTTTTATAACCTATGCATATTTTTATTCAGTACTTAGGTATTGTTTCATTTGGGGAAGTAATTAAAACAACACTGTATATAGTTCACATGGTATTAACCGTTGGAAATTATTAATTTATTACTTTTCTGGTAAAATGCTGCTTCGAAGGTAGGCTACTAGGCTGTACGTACCTTACTACAAGATATTAGATTTTATTACACTTATAACCCAGTCGACCGTCATGTATATTTGCATAAACAATACCTGCCCTGATGGCGGAAAAGTTTAGAGCACTCATCTTGGTTTTTGTACTACTATAATAAGAATTTTCTTTTTGAAAGTTTCTAAACTTAATGAATTTTTGTTGGGATATTTGTCAAGTTGTTAGCGTATTTTCTCATGACTAACGACTTTTCTCAATTTCATAAAAGCTTGAAATGGTTAATTTTGAAAAAGTACTGTAATTAAAACTTAATTTAACGTTTGAATTTATTTTCACAAATACATTTTATAATTGAGTTGACAAGCAGACAGCGCAGTTTTTTTCGATGTAAAAAAGTTACCAGAAATTGTCAAGAGTATTAAAATAGTATCTGAATTTTCAGGAAATTATCTGCGCAACTGTGCTGACAATTTTCAAGCCTTGTTAAGGAATATTTCTTGATAACGGTAATTGAATAAAGTATCGGAATTTGCCAAGCAAATAGGAGGTGAACAAGGAAAAACGAGATGTTTTGTTGCGTGAATGGATACCATGTTAAGCTAGTGAAGTGATTGTGCTTGCGCTTAATGAAGAACATTGAAATTAAAAAGAAATGAACGATTCTTGAATTGGATATGATGTGAGACTAAGAATTAAATCCTTTAGCCTGTAGGTACGTACTACGTATACAAAGGATTTTTGTGTCAAAGCGTTAGGTACTCAATTCTCACAACGAGTAATGACGAAATTCATCAATTAAGTACAAACAGAGAATAATTTATTGACTCTTCCGAAAAAACTAGGTTGACTGGTACCTGTCTAAAGCGATTGCAACTAGATGCAATATCGACGACGTACAACAAAGTACGTCGCTTCCAGTCCATAGATCACATAATTCCGGGCTAAACCGCCACTCTCGAGTCACTTCATAAACCGCACCAAGAGGCATTACAAAGCTCGCAACTAATAAATCAGCAAATGCCAAAGACATAATGAGAAAGTTGGGTGGTGTTCTCAGATGCGATTCGACCAAAATCGCGGTAATAACAATCACATTTCCTGAAACAAAGTAAAACAATATTGTTTAATGCTATAAGTATCTAAGCCAGTAAAAGTTGAGCTAGTAATAAATATAGAGGCTAAAGAAATGAATACGTAATTTGAATGTTTACCATACAACGATCACATGGTTGCATTTACCATTCTTTTAAATTCATAAAACATGAAATAACTCAAATTGTTCATTAATTCCTTGAAATCATTCTCGATTACACCTACGAGATTTTTCGTTACTTTGAAATTGACTACAAAAAGCGTAGTTACAATAATTACAATAGCGACTTCTTACTTTGTTGAAAAAAAGGGTATTCTTGTGGAAATATTTAATTGTTATAAAAACCTAATTTTTAATGATGTGATAATAAACGAGATTTATGAATTCTCAAGTTCTTTGAATTTGAAATTTCATTTTAACTGCAGACTTATTCTTTTACGCTTTATCAGTTGTTGTTACATGATTTTTAATATTTAAACAACAACATTTTTAATAAAACAATTGATTTTTTTTATTTTGAGTATTACTAGTAAGTAAGTATGTATTTATTTGTGGTTATGTGGTTGTATAATACTTTTCATTTCTTGTACACGTAGAATAAAACCAACACGTTAGATAATAAATTTATCTAAAAAAAAACAGGGTTTTGTTTTTTCCTTTAATTTATTGTTATAAGTTATATAACTTATGTATGCGTTAAAATCGACGATTATAATATTTGCTGAACTTGATTAAGTTTACTTAGCAGAAAAGTCAATTTCAGAAATAGACAGTATCAATCTATTTATCAGACTTTTATACAGGAGAAAAAAGTATTAGCCTACATCTGAAATAAATTTTCCTGGAAAAAGACTTATTATTTATATTCGTACCTAGGTACTCACTACCCACCCACCTATTCCATATCGAAATTTTTCAAAATAGCTATCTGTGCGTATGTATAATAATAAAAAAAAAACTAATTCAAACAGCATACATTGTTAATACCCAGCAGAACACATTTTTTGATAAAAAACTATTGCTTGTTTAGTTTTTAGATACCTAATGAAAATATTTATAAATTGCAAGATCAATAAATTTTACTGATCAATAATGCGTAGATCGTCCAATTAATTTTGGTACCCATCTGAGCTTTTTTAGAGGTATTACCAACAATTTCAAGCGAACGATATTTTTACTGCCACTTATAATCATTGTCAAAAATTCTCAACCGAATCAACGCAGCGTAAAAAAATTAATTGGACGTCCAGTACCTGACGTCTAACAAGATACATAATAATGTTGAAATGTATTCAGTATAGGTAATAGGTATACTAAAGTAGGTAAGTGTTACTAGTAGTCACTAGTCAGATAGACGATAGATGCTGTGTAGAATATTATTTTTTGACAATTATGAGCACAAAGTACTAGTATAAGTATAAACCACTTATGATGTTATAGCGGTTTTAAGAGAGATTTTTCCATCAAGCGTATCTATACTTTCATGATTTTTTAAAATAAGAAAAAAATTGAAGCAATATCGTAAATATCACTCGGCATTATATTTTCTAAGGAGATTGATATGCATTCATTATTTACTTGTAAAATTAAAAATTTATGTTTTACAAAAATTAATGCATTAATAATTATGTACAGTCTTTTGTGAACGACCTACATTATTAATTATATAACATGACTAGAAAACGAAAATTTTTTTCGATGCTTTTGTAAATATATTTCAAGTCAAGTTAACTATAAAGAAAGTTCTTTTGATGAAAAATTTCTACTCGTGTTAATTTTATCGGAATTAATACTTACTAACGAACGGGAAATGGAAATTACTATCCCGTAACCCTTCATCATCATATAATTGAATGTTTAGAAAGCGTTTGAATAAATTATCTATTTGAAAATTTCTTCACCACGTTAAACCATAAGCTTGTAAAATTAGAGGCATTTTTATTTTTAAATTCTAAATAGTGATGTAAAGAAGAAAAGCTTTATGAGTTGGGATCATTGGAAAGCTTATAGGTATCTAGATGATAACATTTATATCTATAATTATTACTATGTCGTAAGTAGGTATGTGAAAGCTTTTTCGAAAAATAACTGTTTTTTAAATTTCAAATTACTAAGTTCAAACTGCAATTTTAGAACTAGTAAGTAGAAGTTATTTGTATAAAGCATAGTTTGTAAGTACAGTGAATACAGACTCTTATTAATTCATAAAACTATACAAAACTGACGAAGTAGATAAGTATTTGAAATTCTACCAAACTTTTTAATTGTCGTTGCGTTATTCGCATCAACTTTACCTCATCGTTTCATTGTGTTGCTGAGTGAAAAATAAATGAAATAAATTTAAGAAATTCATATTTATTCCTGAAATGCACCTGTGAGCGATGTGCTCAAAATTAGACTATTCCATAAAATTGTAAAAATTAGTATGCGTAAATATAAGTAGGTATCTGTTTTCTAAAATTAGTCAGCTTCAGAATATTTCATTCAAATAAAAAGTAGCTAAGCACTTCCAAAATTTCCTGGAGAAAAATTGTGAATTCATTTGATATTTGTCAATTTAATGAAAACTTTTATTGATTCGTTGCAATTTCTTCGAATTTACGAGACCTACCTAAGGCTTGAAAAGTTTCATAAAACATTTCGAGTGCATTATTAACGCGTAAAATTAATAATGATATGCCTTCAATTAATTAAAACTCGTTTCCTGTTGCATGGTAGGGTACCCAGTATATATCGAAGAAAGAAAATCGACAAGTGTATATCTGTGTTTGAAGTTCCTTTACCAAGCTTTCAAACGGTACACAAAGCTTTTTTTCCCAAGAAGTACCTATTTGAAAATGGAATTGATGATTTCTAAAAATTCTTTGTGGGTCATGTTATACATTGATTTTCCAAAATGACATAAAACTCTCTTACTGCCATTCTCGTATTCTTGAAATAAAAAATAACTACATTTTTAAATATTTTTCGATTCGTTTGAGTGCAGTTTTTTTTCTGCATTGTAATAATTTATTTTCAAGTAAAAATGAGGATGTCAAAGAAAAATGTAGTGTTGATAAACACTTGGTACCTATTTCAAAAAGAATTATAAATTTGATTTAATGATTTAGTTCGAATGATGATTTCCGTTCAAGATAAGTGTATGTAGGTATCTTTACTGTGAGTGATGAAATTTCCAAATTGTTGCTTCCAATATGCATGTTAAATTAACATTATTTTAAATTTAAGCGATATTTGTACGATTAAATTAATAACGCATATGAACAACAGCATATGTTTGATCTGTGCCATTAATAATTTCCAATCTCTATACATTACGAGTAATGCAACAAATCACTGAAATTGAAGTATTAACATAAAGAGAAATTCTGTATGTAGCTTATGTACTTAATGGAAATCATATTGCGATTTAATTATGTTATAAAATATGTGGTTTTAAAGTTTCGCGAAAAATCAATGAATGGATGATCAACCTATCGTGCATCAATACTTGTTTTAGAAAAGACGTGTAGTTAGCATATATTTTATGACAATAATTTCTACTTTTAAAGCAATAATCATTTCAATGACCAAGAATCATCAATTTTTTTCAGAATTTTTTTTTTTTGTTCCTCAGGAATATTCTATTTTCGCACACAACAATGAGTAAGTATAAATTTTGATGAAATTTGGTAGATAGGTACCTATTCTTGAAACGTATTTTATTAATACAGATGTGAAAAAATATGAAAATTAACGCATTCGAACGATAGGTATGTTGATAAAAAGCTTGTTCAGTGGTGTGAAAAAATTCAACTTTCAAAAAAGACGTGTTTTGGAAAAAGATTTCAATAGTTTTTGTCGTACGCGTGACGTTATTCGATTTGCTTTCCTGCGCTTTGACGTGTAACTTTTTTCATTTACCTGTCCATTTTTCTTTTCTTCAAAAAGATCACTTCAAAATCGTGTTAGTACTCGAAAGTTCCACGATTTATGAAGCAGTTTGAATTTTCTAGAATTTTGCAATAACGTTTTAAGGTTGTATTAACACATAAACTAGGTAGTTATTAATTATCTTAAAAAGAAGCTAAAATTGAATTACATAAAATAAAAGTAAAACCTATCAATAATCTTGTCCCTTGTGATGTCAAGATGCATACATTTTTTGCATTCTATTTAAATTGACTATCTTCATATTCGTGCATACCGGTGAAGCGGAGAGAGATTATATGTACTTTTCATATACCGAGGAATCTAAAGAATTTTCTAGTTTTCTTACTTTAAAAAATGAGTCAAAGGTTAAAGCTCGATTTTTTGACATCACTTTTTTATCGCATGTTGAACACGCAATCAAAGAAATGATTAGAATGTTCATCGTTAGTAAATACCTACAAATGTATATTTACATTCAACTTTTGCGTGTGCAATCGTTTCAAATCTATGTGCGTATATTATGTACCTTATCTACACTTACATCCTTATTCTACTCACAGGTACTTCTACTTACACAAGATGTTTACATTTGAACTCGGTTGTTTCAAAAGAAATTTCAAATAACGGTTATTTTTCATACGAAGCAAAAAAAATATTTTTTCGGATAAAAAACCTTGAAAAATTTAGTTCTTTTAATACATATGTACGTATTACCTACGAGTCAGTGTACAAGTTGCCGCATTCGTGAAATTTGAGTTTTATCAGCAAAATTAATCATCAAAGTCTTGATTAGGATAGTTGCATTCCTTCAAATTTATTCAATAGGAAATGTGTACTCGGTTGGAATTTGGACATCGGTTCAAATATAAATTTTATGACAAAAGTGAATGCGTAGGTAATCCTTTATGAACTTGTCAAAAATATACAAATCTGTTCTGAAAGTTAGTACCTAGCTAGTAGCTACCTAGTACCTAACTACTACCTAACTACCTACAACTTTTAAATAAGCGATCTTGATAAGTATGGAGGAGTACACCATGTATGCATCCGATAAATCTTTTGTAAGTGGTGTTCAAATTAATTACATTAGCTATTGTTTTTTTTTAATTTTTAAATGAAAGTCTCAGAAGATAATAATACTCGTACCTATAAGATAAACCTATTGAAAAAAATTACGAACATGAAGAATTTTGGGTTTGTTTTGGAAAAGGATTTCTCTTTGTGGTAATAGAACTGCCAGAACTGGTAACAAATACTGACTAGATGAAATATGCATTAAGTAGGTAAGTACACAGTAAGTAAGTAGGTATTTGATACTGTAAGTTATAGACATGTTATTAACTTATTAAATAAATTACAACATTTTATAATCGAAAATTATAGTTAATTACAAACATGGGTAAATGGTTTTCTGTATTTTTTGCCAAGAGAAAAAATTACAACCGATCGTAGTATAGTAGTTAATACTGTACCTACTTTGTACTTAAATTGCCAACTACCCATCGGTATGCATTATCCGAAAAATGAACAAAAAAATTGTATTTATTTCATTCCAATTAATTAAAGTATAAATCATCTCTAATCTACCTAACCATTTAAATATTAAGGAAAAAAACAGGAAAAAACATAAACAAATATTTATTCATTTTGATGCCAGACTTCTAATCTTACATTTTAAAGGTATGTAGTGAAAATAATTTTATTATAAATCTGAACTTTGAACTTCGCTACAGAACTGTTCAGATAATAAACAATTTTGATGATCAAAAAGGAAAAGTTTTCTAAAAGACGCTCGCAACTTAATATATTCCGCTCATCAATTGTTTCGAGTTTCCTGCGAATACCAACTGCCAATCATCACGTACCCCTCAGGTACCAAGTTATGTTATCATCAATATAGGTAGATAGAGATACCTACTTATATATTCAAACAGAATAATTAAAACAAATATAAATTTCAAATGAGTAGTCATAATATTCAGAATGTATGAATAATATTACCAGTTGAAAAAATAAACCTAAAATAACCACTACGATTGTTTCACTTTAAACGGTAACAATTTCCAATTGAAATGACGAAAATGGCGAAAAAATATCAAGTGAGAAAGTTTTTTTAAAATTACCGAGACCTATGATTAAATGTACATTCCGTGCGCTGCGACTGCGGTCTTTTGTCTACACCATTTTGTAATACCTAGTTCTGTGTACAATTGTACAGCCACATACCTACGAGTCATACAAGTACCTCTACCTATATCATGTCTATGTCGCGAAATTCTATTTAGTTCATCTGGTTTAAAATCACACCTCGCAAGTTAGAAACGAAAAACGTTTTTTATACCAAAAAAAATACGAGTATTCATCTAGACAAAAACTTATTAACGTATTTTCCTACGCGTATCAAGAGTCAATTTTAAAAAGTTTTTCATTAATCATGTTTTCTCATTTTAAAATGTTCGTACAGGTAGTTAGTTACCTACTTTATTTATGAAGCTCTATAAAAAATATCATTATTCTGTGCAAAAAAGTTACTCGATATTGCTAGCTCGTGGTAGTCAAAATTATTTACCTTTTTTTTTAATATTGCAAGTTAGGTACTGCGAATTCGATGAAATGAAAAATGACTGAAAGTATAAAAAATCTCTGTATCGAAGCTTATTCATTTGAAAACGAATTGTAGTTGGTTTTGATAGGCGTATGTTCATAGTTATGTTTATTTTATTCGCGTCAGATAATTTGATTAAGTATTTAAGTAAACATAAAAAAGTATTTAGATACTCATTCAGTTTTACTCATCCGAGGTCAACAATTGTTGCAATGAAAGAACATGAACATTTTTGCAGTTTATCAGTTTACTCTACGACGTTCGTATGAAATTCTTTTTAAGATATTCAATTTAAATAAGCTTCTCGTCAGACTTTATACATAAAAGGTATACAGTTGTTCAACTCAGCAGTTATTCCTTTTTGTATCTTTTGAGTAGTACGAATTAAAAAAATATATATGTATTATAGTGTATACTGAAAACGGCATTCACTTCAAAAAATAATTAATTTATATTTTATTCAGTTCTAACTGTTATAATCACATTGCAGGTAGCTACTAGCTAGGTACTAACGCTATTTTGATGTTCTTTTGAAAACTAGCTCAAAAAGTGAACTAATTTTCTTTGCTTGCGTCACGAAATTTTTCCGCGAAACATTCCATTTAACTAAGTAAAATCTATACCAAGGAAATATGAAATTTTCAAAAATTTAAACACACCACAACGTCGTCGAGGTTCCGTCCATAAAAATGAGCAACGACGCTAAAGAGTGTCTCTCAACTATAAATAATAACACAATTCGAACACCGACGTCATTATAGTTCATAAATTGTGTCAGTTTCGCAGGTATCTACTTATTATTTTCATTCTTATCTTCCCTTCATTCTGCAATTTATTTAATGTAATTTTATATAGATGATGAATAGTTAAATTTTGAATGTTGTTTTTCATCAAGTAGGTAAAGGTAGAAACGTTACATAGGTATTACAAATCATATGTGCGTAATCAAGGTACACGGTAAGAAATAGGTATATCACAATAATTACCTATTTCATTTGACTCGCATACTGCGCTTACTAACGATTTGTATAATTACATAAAGGTTCATATCATAGTAAGCATATTCTGTGCAATCTTTTTTCATAATAATTGAAAAAAAACTTTACTGAAGTACATAGCTAGCTACACAGTACACACCACCCAACTTATTTTACTCAGTACCTGCGAAATAGAGAAATGTAAAATTTAAACGAAAATAATGTTTACCACTTTTTCAGGCGATATAGACAGAAATATATTGCCAAGAAAATTCACCCGCTTATAATGATAATACTCAAATAAAGGATATAAGGACACACATGAAGGAACGTTTTTCGGCAAAATCGTCGAAATTCAAGTTACCACGAAAATTTAATTTACTAGTAATAAGTAACTTAAATTTCCTTCCATTAATTTCAACGAAAATTCATAGTGGCCTAATTCAAAATTCATTAAAATTCTCTTTCTATTCGTAGAATTTTAGCATTACTGAATTTTTAAGAAAAGGCACCTCATAACACCACCATTACAAACTTCATTAATCAGCTGATTTTTAAAACGATGTATTTTAAAAAATCGTTATCATAAGAGAAAATGAAAATATATTAATTACTTTGGTTGAATATCGGTTACATAATCAGAAATGAATCATTAGTACCTATGTCTTTCAAATTTTGCAACTTTTTTTAAAAATGAACGTCTGTCAATGGAGGAGAAAAAAAAAGGCAAAATAAACAAAAACCAAGATTAAATAATACCTTCGAACAATAACCAGACACCAGATGAATGAGTTAACAATAGCAGAGCATCAATTAAACTGTGATAGATTTAGGGATGAAACGTCAATGTAAACTTTGTCGCAATAATTTGACCTAAAATTCGCTTTTAAATATTAGATTTCACGTTTTCGGCAATTGTCAAATTAAGTGACATCGAAACTCGCGTTGTGTTGTGAATATCCGTGTTTAAATTACGCCGAAACGGTCGACTTGTGACTTGTAGTCGTTAGTGACGAAGGTTCCGTTCAAATAGTATGCGAAGTGCAAAGTTTGCTCGAAATATTTAATAGTAGATAATAATCATTTTTGCACTTTTTCGTCTTTCATTTCATCTACCTACATGTTTTTCTTGTGTAACTTGTAATTTACATATTTCTTGTTCTATTTTTGTCATCTGTCGTGGTATTTTACAAAACCCTTTATACTTAAACAGGAATATATAATTTTCACCACTTATTATTATAATTTTAATCAAAAAAATGATTACCCATTTAAAAAATAATAGGGAAAAAAATCAACAAAATTAAACAAGGGAACGATTATAAGATTAAAAATCGTTTTCCTACTTCGCTTGTTCCTTTCAAATTTAACATTTTGGAACATTTTTCTTTCAATGAATAGGTAGGTATATTTACGAGCATTTACCTATGTTATATCCATCAACATTTTGTTATGTAAAAAACTTCCGACAATATTAATTTCGTAGGTAGGCATGTCTACTTTTTATACTGTAGGTAGCTAGGTACCTACAAAAAAATTTACCTACTCGTTGTGCCTAGCTACCTAGTAGCTAACCTACTATGTAGTATGTACCATGAACTATACCAAGAAAATGTACCTACCTATTTTTGGTATCTATAAAAAATACGTATTTAGTAAAATTATTCGCGGATTAGAAATAAGTAGATTACAGTACGATTGTAAAGCTTATAAAGGGGGTGATTATAAACGAATATGATGATTATGGTTAGCGCTGAATTGTTGGAGTTTTTCACCATTCGTTTTATTACGCAGTTGTGTAAATATATAGGTATATAATTTTTAAAAATACAAACAATTGGTAAATTCTAGTAAATTATATTTGTATTTGTTTCTGCTTATCCATCGCTTTATCTATTACGTCATCTCCCTAGAGAACATGAAAATTACTTTATTTCCTTAAATATTGGTTGTCGATAAAGAGCCATTTCATTTTCTTAAAACGAATAGAAGGTACAACGACCACATACCCCTTTACGTACGTAGTACGTACTACGTACATATGTTAACAAAAAAAAAAAGGTATTTTACCTACATGTGTTAAAATGTTTGTATAGCATTTTCAAAAACACAGCTACAGGAACAGTTATAGCTGGAATGAAAAAAAAGTAATTTTCGAATCGGAAAATACAACAAGAAAATGAACGTACAGAGGCGTTGATTCAAGTGTGGCGTTGACGTTACATTCAACGAACACGCTGTACGTAAAGCTCTTTTTAATTACATTACGTACTTAATTGTAAGCATAGAACGTATAACGCTCAAGTTAATACATACTCATTGAGGTAAACTGATTAACACCTTCCTACACATCAAACCATGTTGAGTAAAGAAGCGTAAACACTGAAAGTATCACATTTAATTTACGTTTATGTTACTTATGAAATGAGACACGTGAGATTATACGAATTTAACATACGAATTAGCCATGAGAGAAGTAAGTAAATGTTAACTTTTGAAGTCTTATTGAATTTATTGAACAAGACATGGAAGGTTTGATACATTCAAAAACACTCCCGTACCTAATGAATAACGACCGTAAATTATATTTTATTAAAATATATGTACTATACCTAAACCCTTAGCCATATTTCTTAACAAATCTCTAGTGGTTTAGAATTATGTTGTCTCGTAAGACATATGAAGATCTTATTGCGTTCATTTTTTTCCCAGCAATTTTCACTCATTTTCACTCATTTGAAGTAGAACCGCAATGGGTATGATTTTTTTACTGGAAAAATTCACGCTCTTCTCGATATTATGAGTAGGTACTCGTATGTTCCAGACGAATACCTTTACAGAATTTATTACAACGGATGATTCATGTAAGCTCAAACACTTACTACGAATTGTCAGAAATTTATATTAAACATCCCCTATAGTCGTTTATGCATTGAAATAAGAATTTTCTATTCAATTTCCATCTTGCATGTCACCATTTCTTTAACATATTGAATAATGAAGTAAGTAAAGTAAGAAATAAGCACATTTTCGTTTGTGGTGTACCGTTTCCTCATTCTTATAGTTACGATTATTTTCAAATTTTACTCATCATTGAATAAATTATCAACGTATAATTGTATAGGTAGTTACAGTTAGGTATCTACTTGGCTAAAATATCTAACCAGTGTGTTTTGAAAAGTGTCTTTTCTGAATACGAATCTTATTATAATTTATATAGGCATAAATTTTCAATAACACAAATCATTTTTATGTCATTTTACGTTGACAAATATTCTGAATCCATTGTTCATATTTTCCTTAAAAAATGTCACATAAACTCCATGAATTGTAATAAAATCACACAATTGAAGCAGAAAAGCTAGATCTTTTTCAACTTAAATGAGTAAATGTGACATTATCGTTTTCAATGCAGGATAACGTGGTTAAGTAGGTATATAAAGAATAATTTGAAAAGATAGGCTACGTTTAAACGTGTTAAATTTTTTGCTGCATTGAGAAAAAAAATGATTTGGTTTGAATTTCAGTTTGAAGAGATGCGGTGAACAAGAGAGGCAAAAGTAGAGTTCCGACATGACGCAAATAAAAGAAAAAGAAACGACAAGAAAACATTTTGCTGTATCATTAATTTTCTATTGTGTAAATGCACCAAATAATGTCTAAAGCTTAATGATATAAGAAGAGTATTGTTTGAAAATTAACGTTGCTCGATACCTAGCAGTTATAGGCATTTTGCTTCCTTTAATTACCTGCTTACAAAAGTATTTAAAAAGACTAAAAAGAGATTTATTTGTATTACTTATTAACAATCAACATACACGAGTATACCGATTTAGGTGGAGGCGCCGTATTGACTATTATAATACCCTTACCTATCTACCTAACCTACTAGCTAGACTTGACTGTACCTGACTACCTGCTACCTTCAACGTAAACCCGTACAATCTGTTGCACTTGAATTTGTTTTTTCCGAAGAAAGAACACTAATGCAATTATAAATTCAGCTTTCACGTCATTTATAGATATTTTCAAATTCTAGTTCAAACCTAAGTACGTACTGAATACGAAATTATTCAACAAAACTTTTTCATTTTGCAGAGTCGATGTACGAGTCCTATTATGATAAGTACGTGGTTAAAGAATTTGAAAATTATTCTTCTTGAATTATGGAAAGCTTGAGTATTAAAATAATAACGGAAGACATTAAAAACCGGAGGTTCATAGGTTCATTCAGTTTTGTTAGACACCTGTCTTGACAACTTTTCGGAGATTTTCCAATGTTTCACTACGTCAGAAAAAATAAAAATTTATGATTTGATTGTTTAAAAAAAGGCAAAGCAAACAAAAACCAATAGGATTTTTTTCAACGAAAGCCGTAAAGAAAATACAAGTTTCAGACTTCGAAATTTTCATTTTTTTCATTCCTACCACGTACTGAACATTTGATAAATATGAAAAAAAAATGTAAAATCTGTCGCTTAGGGACAAGTCCTCCGCGTTTTCGGTCAATAAGTTGTACCCTTGGGTAGCGTGGTAATATGAGTATAAGAATAGGCCTACGCTTACAAATATGAATATTTCTTATACAATGCTTCTTAACACACTCACCTAGTACTGTAGTTACAATAATGCATCCTAAAAGTGTTGAGAGAAAGACAATCCAAATGTAAGCCAATGTCTGTTGAAGAGATTTTGCATCGGTGAATGGTCCATCGTAAAGCGTGGCATTTGCAATGAAAATACCAGTAACGTTTGCTATCATCATGGGGC
Organism: Maconellicoccus hirsutus; assembly: GCA_003261595.1. Classification (NCBI taxonomy): domain Eukaryota; kingdom Metazoa; phylum Arthropoda; class Insecta; order Hemiptera; family Pseudococcidae; genus Maconellicoccus; species Maconellicoccus hirsutus. The sequence goes on along the minus strand of QBDW01000599.1, from coordinate 31,342 downwards.
CGCCTAAACTTGTCATATTTCCAACCAGAGAAAGCACAGAGTGGCTGAAAAACCTCATTTTTCATCGACAAGCCTCTTTAGTGATTTCTCCTTAGAATCCGATAAATTTTCAATTCTGAGGTTCGAGTATTTTCATGCCTTTCGCTGTGCATATTCATTGTAAAGCAAATCTGTGAACATAATAAAATTTCTTTTATTCGTCGTTTAATAAAAAATGATGAATTCTAGTACCTTTTAATTGAGTAACAAGAGTTATACCACGTTACGTCTACATATTAATGGAGTAAGAGGGTGTAAATAAATGCCAAACAGTTAAACACTTGAAGTAACAATGAATACAGTAGGTATTTCAATTTTCTACATGTCGTTGCCTGGACTTCCGAAGTGACTAGTCCGCGTATTAAGTAAAAAATATATTTACACCGCTAAAAAAAAACTACAATGATACGAACGATTTTTGAAAACGTTCTCCACAAATTTTGTACGCTGATGTTACGCACTCAAAATGCGGTGAAGCGAGTAAAGCAGCTTATAGCAGTATGGTTTGGAAAAGAACCGACACGCCAATTGAATGCCATTTTCTCTTCTCCTTTGCGAATCGATATGGCGGGTAGGTAGAGGAGTTTAATAAGAACACTTCTTTATTCATACATAATTTATCATTTAAATATCAGAAAATATGATTTGCATAGGAAGTAGCGCAAATTTTTGTTTTATGGAAGTAGGAACTCGAATAAATAAAATAAATTCACTATGACAGGTCAAGTCGTCAAAAATAACAATTATTCTAGGTTGGTCGTTGAAGAATGAGATTGTTGATGAGCTGCAAGTTTTGGTGATATTTCTTGCAAACATTCCTAAAAAGGTAAACGCTATTATGTAAATTTTGTATGAGTTATGGAACATTTTAAGGGTCAGTGGAATAACATCGTTTATTGTATTTACTAGACGTGAAATTTGGTTTTTGTACATATAATACTCGGAACCCCTAATTTTTTCCTCTTTACTTGCAAATGCAAATACAAAATAGGTACCTATAACGTACAGTAACAGTTTTGCGTAATTTAGCAAAAAATCTTATGTCAGCGAAAATAGTTCTGTTTAGTTGATATTTATGGACGTTTGTTATAAGGACTGCCATAAAATGAATGTTTTTTGTTCGTAATCCTATAAGTAGTTGGCTAGTTACTAGTTGTCTAGCTAACTTAAGACGAACTGCGTGTTGTTAGCATGAAGTTACAACTAAGTAATACCGATCATAAATTAGGGTAGGTAACTAACTACTAACTAGGTATGTATACTTGACTTCTAAAAAACACGACTAGTGGATAATTTTTTTCCTTCTTCTCTATAAGCATGTAACATTAATAGAAAAACGAGGGTTTTCTCGGTGATAAGCCGATTGCATCGAAAGGGCAACGAGGCTCGAGTCGACTTGTCTATCAGATGTCACAGCAAGAGTCGTCTGATTGTCAAAAAGAGAAACGTTTCGCGTTTTAGTTTGACTCCGTAATTCATGTGGAATATTTCCTTGTTTTTAGTGGTATTGCTTCGTCAATGTGTGTTATCAATTATTAGTAGGTACAAGTATCAAAGTTTAAGTTAACTAGCCTCGTGAGTCACATTTGGAACGGTGGCAGACGTAATCGAATGTGTAATATTAATTGCAAAAACGAAAGGTAAAATGTACGTACTATATTGAATTTACGAACTCTCAAATAGTTTCATTTCGTGACAAAGGAAGTCACTCATCAAAATGTGGCGTCTGTCGACGTTTTTTATCAACAACCGAAGAAAATCATTCAACAAGCATGTGCGATAGAATCTTGAAAAAGAAAAATTATACGCAAAGCATCGTGGAAACGTGCTCGCTTCTCATCATTCAATAAAAATCGTGTTTTTGAGAAAGTAGCAAATTTTGACGTGTTTTTCGTTTTTCGTCGCATACGACGCATACCTACATTATAGCTTTTTGCTGTGATTTGTGATATTTGCTTGTTTTTTCTACATCATTGATTTCATTGTAAGATTAAAAAATAAAGTTGCTTCGAAAATAAAATCCATTTTACCAGTCACTATGAGCGAAAATAATTTCAATCGATTGAAGAAAGTATTTGAAGTACATGCTGATCAATCTGACCGTTTGAATTTTGACTACATTTTAATAGTTTTGCATACATGATGCCTCTAAAAGCGATTTAATAATATTCGTACTTCATCATGTAACTTTTGATATGCATTCGTAGGTTAGGTATAGGTTAGGTACATATGTATGTACATGTCTACTGCAACAATGACTAATGGCAAATAAGTAATATGTAATTGAAAAACAATTGTTCACCAATAAGTAAATGAAAAATTTGAATTAGGCAGAAGATGATTCCAATAATGACAAATTTAGCCATATAATGGTTTGAATTTTCATTTAGATTGCACTTAATAAAGTTGAAATATGAGATAAGTGCCAGATTAATGTAATCGTCTTAAAAACTTTCATTTTGGTTTTGTGAGGATCGATTTATTTTCGTAATGTGAATAGACTGATTTTTTGCGTGAATAGGCAAATAAGAAATACAAAGTACGCCTAGAATGGGAAAAAATCAATATCTTCTTGGGAAAGCAAAAAGAATGCTGCAATCGTTAATGGTGTTTTGTAATGTTTTGTTTGAAAAAATCAAAAATCTTCTTAAGAGGAAAAGAAAATGGAAACATCTACATGTAATTTTTTTAGTGCTTACAAATAAAATCATTCTCTCATTACATACCTATATGCCATTAGGAGTTCACAATTTGTGTATTTTATACCCTATGTTGGTCAGGTGCTGAAACCCACCACCTTCAAAATTTTTATCAATAGGAACATTTCCATGCCTACTTAAAAAAAACTGTGACCCATTACAGCATGAAATTACAATTCTTTCTAATCTAAGTATCTTGTTTCCATTATAACGCTTTGCATTTCGAATTATTATTTCTTTTCTTTCGTAGGAAAAATAGAATCAACAATACGGTTTTTTGGCTTTCAAGAGATAAGTCGCCTCGTCAGATGAGTTAATTCAAATCTGCGAAGACATTAGGTAAATAAAATTAAGCAGTGTATAATGTATAAATTGCTAAAGAAACTGTGGCATTTATGTGCACAGATATAGAACAAATTTACTTATTCTCCCGTTGGACTCTCTGACTCTCGTTATTAACAACAATTTGACAATGATGTAACATTTTTGATCTTGTAGTAGAAAATTCTTTTATTTAATTTTCTTCGCATGAACCTTTTAACTATTAAAAATGATTCTTTAAACAAAAAACAAAACTATAAGTGAAAGAAAAAGGGTCGAAATTATGATAGCGACTAAACGCTCTCAACTTTGTAGGTAGGTAATAGGTAACTTTGGTTTATAAAACGAGTTTTTTATATTTTCATGATAAGAAATAATGAATAGTATTCGTGTTACAAAAAAAAAGCTGAATTTCCAAAATTAATAATTACATTTCTTTATCATTCATTTTACTACCAAGTGATGTTATTTTGTCATACTTTGAAAGTTTCCTCTTCGATTCGAGTTTAAGTACTACCTAGTTGTTAGCTGCGTAGACCTACCCAACTGTATCATTACGTTATTGTACTACATTTTTCTTACGAATTTTCCCGTATTTATAAAAATGATTGAGAGTTTTTAAAGATTATTGAAACGTATTTGAAAATTATTTTGCCCTTTTTCTTTCTTGCTTCACTGCATAGCATCATTCATCATAACTATTCAATAGAAAAATGAATTGCTTGAAATTTTTATTCATTCATCTTTTATATAAATACCTATATATAAAAACGAGATTGAATACTGATGAATAAAAGCTAGAAAACTTGAAGTCACCTGTACTCGTATTTTTTTTCACAGTAATTTCAAAATATTTACTTCGCTACCTACTCAAATTTATTGTTTGGTATTATTGATTAGTCATTTTGAAGAAAATGAAATCATGGTCAGTAGTCAATGGACGTAAAATAATTTCTTTGTGGCAAATTTTGGCCATTTTTTTCGTTTATTTGAGCGAAAAAGTGTGGGAGGGGAGGGAAAAATATAAGCTTGGAAGTAAAATGCATATGTACCTACTTAAGGTACATTTTATCCATGGAAATATTTTGAAATAAATGTTCATTGCAATTATAGACAATAAAATAAGTAGAAAGTACCTACGTATAACAAAATATTTTTGATGTAGGTAGTAGGTAATAGGTACTAGATAAGTAGGTACTTCCATTATACGAATAGGTACCTACCTAAATTTGATTGTTTTGTTTTTCATGTACTATATCACCTATAGAATATATTTAACTGACATTTTATTCTATTTATTATTAAGAGTTAATGTAAGCTCTACGTAGATACCGTAGATACTTGCACGGTATACATACATACCTAGGTAGCTCATATTATTTAATATGAATCTACAATCTACTACGTTTAAGCAAAATGTGTAGCGATAATGTTGTTCGAAAAAATGTATATTTTTTTTATTTGGAACGCCGAAACAACATATAAATACTAGTTAAGTAGATAACTTTTACTTTTTCCATCACTAATGTTGCAACGTAGATAGGTACCTAATATTTTGTTGTTTTTAAAAGCACTTTACCCTGTAAGGTGTACCCGCAGATGCTAGCAATATTTTATGCTATTTTATTTTTATTACTTCCCCAAGTTGCTAACGTTGCCTAAAACAAATAGTTTTCATTCAACATCATTGCGATAACTCCATTCCATAAAATATTTTTCAATTTACTCATTAGCTTATGTACAAATTATTTATGATTTATCCAAATCTTCAAATTTTGTATTTTGTTGGTTTTTTTCAACTCTGGGAAATCGCAAATCGATCTATTAATGTTAAAATACATAGATAAAAAACGAATGATTTCTCAAATAAAAATCTCATCAAATTCACTTTCCACTGAATTTAGTTAGTAAAATAATTTGATATCAATTATCTATAAATTACAATAACTAGAAGCAGGTAAGAAGTAAGTGAATACTACGTAACTAATACTGAATTTCTTTCAGAATACCTACTTGCAATTGACTATTACTTAACGCGACAGAATATTTTTTAAATCGAACTTGAAAAATATTAATATGTAGGTACAAAAGGCAGTTCAACAACAGAAACTCGATCCAACTATTCAAGTTTTCGAAATATTACGTACCTCGACATAGGAAAAATCGTAAATAAAAACAAAGAAAAATAATCGAGTAAACGTGATGTTGATTTTTATGATTACATATTCTTCAGTTGTATTACTTCATTTATTGTTGAAAAAATAATCAAACTACGACTGGGTTGAAACAAAATGGTGAAAATAGTAGAAAAGTAGAGAGAAAAGTTTGAAAGAAATTGTCAAGTTTTTAAAGATGACGTTTTTTTTCCCTTTGCTAGAAGAAATAAAATTCAATAGAGAATCATATTACTTCTTTATTACAACTTGTGGGACTGTCATGGATGAATTTGTAAGTTTATTTCCTGTCATAAAAGTTGAGGTGGCATACCTATAATGTTTTCATACCGTCATTGTACCACATTCCCAAGCGGCAGTATAAAATCGAATGAAAATAAATGAGTAAATGAATAATAATCAGCTAAATTTTTCTTCTAGAATTCCCCCCAAAAAATTATGGTACGTAAGCTCTCATTACGAATAATCGTGAATATTACTTGTAAGTTACATTAATAAGGAATTTTAACGAATTTTCCTTTTTTTTCGCATCGATACCGATTATCGTTAAAAATTTTTCAATTTGTAATAATCGTAAAATGAAAGGGTGAAAACAATATTGATTTTGTAGTTTTTAAACAATAGTGTGTAAATAGAGCGTCTTACACCGCAAAGACCAAGCGAGAGTTCTTAGGAGAGTTTTTTTTTTATTCAACAGAAACGTTCACTGAAACTATGCATCTTGCTTGGAATGTGGTACAACTACATACATACTATAACTTCAATTTAGTCTATTTCATTTGAGTTGAATGGTTACATATTTGATGAATGTTTGAAAATAATGTCAATATTCAGTTGGTACAGAATGCCAAATACATCTGTATATATTTTCAAGACAGAAAAATATTGCTGAAATACGTGCCGGAATGGTGGATGTTACCTTGGTAAGTTTCATAGCGAACAATTTCAACCAAAAAAGCAAATAACTTTATATACCTACCTTACATACTCTATACAACTTGAATAAAAATACCTAATCCTTTTTTTTATCAAGAATTTTTACGTTATACAAAATTGTACATAAAATAAAAAAAAAATGTGCGCCATCGTAAGTGTAGTAGTACGTCATGAAACTCATCTCAGAGCACGTCCTTCTAAAATTTAATGTTTTTATCGAAAAAACATCGAAAAATCGAAATTATTTTCAATTTATACGAGTGTAAACACTAAAACTGTTGCTCCTTTTTTTTTCATTATTATAATGCCAAAAGTATCAAGTTTGAAATGAATTTTAAATCCGACTTCATCTCTGATAATTCATTTTTTATTTGGAGTAGGTACGTGGGAAATAGAATGTGCACGAAGTATATTCGGCAATTATCGCCGAGCAACAAATTATTCAAACATCGATTGCTGCCATTCAATAGCACATCGATAAAAAATATTTACTTTTTGATTGTTCAAAATATTATTTCATTTATTTAACTAACGACGAAATTCTCATTCTATGAAAGCAGTTTTGAATTAAATATTTTAAAATATTTCCAAAATACATAGTATCATCGTAAAAACATTTTTCACAATAAATACGCGAAATTATTTGCACATTTTCAAAATATTACCTAAGGAGGTGTAGGTTTAGGCATTTAAAAATTTTTGAAAATCTGATATTTTTCAGGTATAAATGTACGTACTTACTAAGTACGTAGGTCTAGATACCTATATTAGAATTTGAGGGAAAAACTGAAAAAAGAATTAGGAAATTTTTTAGAAATTGAAAAATAAATATTTTTAAACAGTGAGCAAAAGAAAATAATTGATTTTTAAATTAAATCTTGCTTCCAGCTTAAAGTAAATAACACTGTGTATTAATATCGTCCTTTTCTCTTGGAAATTTAAAGAATTTCAATTTCATTACTCGTGTTAAGTCGACGCAAATTTGTTTTCTATTGACCATAGTGAGATTTTATGCGCGGATTTGGTGAAATTAATATAGACAGATATTAAACTCATACATAGAATGTCGATAACGAGGTCTTTCTTACTATAGGATGCATACTTTACATGCATTATGATTCTACAACTATGTAATATGCATACTCATCATTTTTAATCTATTATCTAAAACGATTAATTGTGAAAATTTAAACGAAATACAGTATGTTCATAAATGCTAATCATTTGTTGTTTGTTTCTTCATATCAGAAAGATGAACGTTTTAATACGCCGCGACCCGCTCCGATCCATCATGAAGTTTTCTCAGGTTTATTCTGTAAATTTTCAATTTTCGTTCCATTCTTTGAATAGTTTAGTAGTTGATATCAACCTCTGAGCGAGAGAATGAGGCAATTAACAATTTTTAAAAATTTTATCCTCGATCGCTATAAGATTTGTGTTCAAGTTTCGATGTTAGAACCTAATTTATGCAGAAAAACTGCCTTCATGCATGTACTTATTCACTCGATTAAATCTCATCATTCATGATCTATTCTGTGAGTACCAAATTGAAAATTTGACGCTTGATAAAAATAATATAAATTGACAGCTGGACCAGTTTCGCATTCAAAAAAGTAATTTTACATGATTACTAATAATATTTAACTTAGCCTAAGGGCCTTTGTTAATTTAAAACTTACTCATGTGTAGTGGAAGTCAACAATGAGCCTGAGGCGAATATATCCTAGACGGCACGTTTGATAATCTAATTGAAATACTATGTAATTTGAAATAACGTGTTGGATTAATAATATTCGCACGATCAAATTTCGGGATGTACTTTTTGCACAGATTCAATGAACCTTTACCTACTAATCAAAACTTACATGTATGTGTGCCTACCATTTTTCATACGTACGATCACGCTCAATTCAACGAAGGATTAGCGTTTTCGATGAAAAACAGAACGATACGTTTATAATTCCATTTTAATTTTTTATTAGTCAATCGAGGTATGGAAATGAAACGAAAAACGTGAAAGATGCAAATAATACGAATGTATAATGCATCGCGAATAAAAAAAATATAATCAATTTGTCGCTATTTTAATTCTACTGTTTTTTACTGATACTCTGTAATTTCGAGTTATGTTTTAATTGTTTTAAAAAGAAGTATGATGTTATCTACACGAGTTTTTTTTATTGTTTTGCATGCAAAACTTTAATAAATTCTATTTTATTTCAAATCATGAATAAATTTATAGCGGTTTCTTGAATTACTTAGTTCAAAAAACCCTCTAAAATATTTTTCTTTGTTGATCACAATCTAAAAATAAATGATGTTTGAGTAAAAAAGTTATATATATGTTCAGTGAAAACAGGTATTTGGATGACGTCTTAATGGCATTATTTGAATATTTTTTCATCTGAAATAAGAATCTAGAGCACAGAGTAATATTGACGAATATCATCTACGTATTTAATGAATGAAAAAATTATTGGGAAACTGAGACAAGACTTTCAAAAATTGAAACATTTTAATTTAAATTCAACAATCAAAACAACATTGCACGTTGATTCGTTTATTATTGAAAAGAAACCATAAAAGAACGTAGATTTGAGATTGTTTATTAAAAAACAGGGAAAATGTAATTTCACTTTTTCATCAATTACCGGTGGATAAAATACTTAAGTAGGTATTCGATTCTTTTTAAATTTTAATCCATAAATTGGTTAATTTTATTAAATATGTGTAGTATTACAAGTATATAAATTAGTTTAGGACTATTTTTTGGAAGAGAGTACCGAATATCGAGTTGGAAAATTATCCAATTCAAGATTTCGATGCATAGATAGCAGATACAGGTACTTATACTTATTTTGAGAGAGAAAAAAAATGCAAATCAACGACAAAGTTTAATGCATAGTTACGATTACAATCAACTTCAAACTAGAAAAAAGCTTTTTCGTATGAGCATTAATTTATTACAAGATAGAAAAAAAGTTACCAACCTGTGAGGAAGACAGAACCTGCCGAAACAGGAAGTAACCCGTATCAGTTTGCTGAACTCGCCAGCCAACCAATTAAAGTAAAAAGATCATTGCAGCTAACTAAAAAAATATTACGATAAAAACGAAATTCGCACGCATCCCGTTATTCAATGAAATTTTAAATTAAATCTTAGTATCGTGATATCGTTTTCGATAATGAGTTTGTTAAAACGAATTTTTCCACCAACGAAAAACCATACCGTACGTAAACATAATCAAAAACGAAATAGAAGAAAATCTACAGTAAGGTGCACTCTCTTTCGTTCCTTTTCCTGTGTTGTCGCTTGTGAAAAGCTTGCTTTTGCGCAGTAACTAATTTTCGGTTTTTTTACACGAATAACGTTTAAACCCCGAAAGCCGTTTATCCAGTTTCCGCCATATATCATGCATCGTGTAGGTAAAGGATTGTTTCTATGAGCCATTAAAAAAGATGGGAAAAAGCTCATTAAATACATAAATTAATTTTCATCGTATAGCAGTTAAAATCATTAAATACGTCCAAAAAGCGTTGCAAGGAAAAGCGTTGCAAGGAATTTTGTTTAAAGATGATTTTAAAAAGAAGAAGGTGGAATTGTAACATATTATGTATTTCTTTTATTCGTTCGTTCTTCATAAATATCACCTATTTCACCTATTTGTGACTTGAACAATCTTGAAACAACACTAAAATGGTGATAATTTTTTTGGATAAAAAACTAAAATCAATGTTAACAATTAGGCCTGAGAAAATAACAATTTATTCAGTTTGAAAATTCGTGGTGGCGCGGGGCCAATTGAACACCCGGTATTCTTATTGAATAAAATGCATACCATAAAGTTTGATGTAGGAAAATTGAAATATTGTCAATGAAATAAAGTTTATCAAAGTTATTCCGTAAATTCATTTTGTTTTTTATGCCTAAATAATCGTTTCGTTTGAAAAATTTAACGTATGAACTAGCATAATGTAACCCTTCATTCAATTTTTATGCATTAAAAAAATGATTTAATGATTACATTCAGCTAATTAAGAGGTAAAAAAATCAAACATTCCTATACATAGGTAGTTGGGTATCCAATAATGTATTAATTATCCTTCACCGGGTAAAACTAATTTAAACCTATAAAAAAGTAAAAATAACGACTAAAAAAAAGCAATGTACTCAGTACCTCTACCTATACCTACCAACCCAAATCAAATTACAAATTCAATTTTTTCGAAATGCATAGCGCAATTCATATTGATAATATCCTATATTAACTCGGAGCATATTATTATGTAGGATGAAATGTCACCAAAAATGACGTATAAAGTCGTAGATCGTGGAGTAAAAAAGTATTACAACACTCGCGATATATTCAGAATTTTCCTCCAAGTCAGTAGCATAAACCGCATCACAGAAATTACAAGAACCAATTTCTTTCTAATCACGACTGAAAGCGTTTCACTGCCTTTTTCGTGTACTTAATACATGGCATTTTTTTCAAAAGCCACATTTTTTGATTCGTTGCGCCTGGAGTTTTAAAGACAGGTAGATTTCCTCAAAGATTGTTTTTTGCTTATTTCGATTAGTTATTCAATTATCCGAGCTTAACACCTTTTTTCAAAAAATTTTGGGAATTGCTATGCCTTTAAGTTTTGATTTATGCAACATAACTTACCAAACTACATACAAACAAAAAATTGCATAAGCTAATATTCGAAGACATTTTCATTTTTAAAAAAGGTATAGCACTCTATGATTAACTCTTTTCTAATGTGCTGTTTAAAAAGTACATTTTATGAACAAAAACCATACCAGCATTTTTTTTTAGAGTAGCAACAAACGTTGTTTTTTTAATTGTCAGCATTTAAGCATGTGCATCAAATCTAAAAAATAAAATCACAAATGAGATGTTATTGTGTATTTTCGAACAACAGTCTCATTTCAGAAATTATAATTTAGCCTTTAGCCTATTTTATTCCCAAAAGATAATATCTTTAGAAACTACAAATGATATTTATGTTCGTAAAAGTTGAACCTGAAGAGTTCTGCGAGTCTTGGAATATTTTACAATTTACGGTATAGATTAAATAAATTTGCGTTTTCCGCTTCAACTCAACTAAGGTACCTAATTTGTTATCATTACTTATAAAACTTGTCAAACTTAATTATGATGTCAAACTCCAGTGTTTTTTTTTTCTTTTATTCTTCAATTCAACAAATCCAAATGTACCACGATATCTAATGCATTTATGAACATACAACAAGCAGTCCAAAGTATTATATCTTTAACTAGCATTAAAGTTACTTTGGATGAGGTTTGGGATTTATAAGAACAAGTTTATTATTACAGTCATAAAAACAAATTTCCAAGTAATTAAATTAATTTGATCTATTAGTTTGAATATATGTAAATATCATGAAATACTAACAAGTATAATGTAAACAAATGATTTCCTTTCTGACTACAAGCTTACTCACCCATTATACATGTGTAAGTAATGTGAGCTCAATTTTGAGTAACTATTCGATTAAAATAAAACAGTTTCCATTGGAGGTTTTTTCTTCTCAATAGATTCGGAACTGAAATTTACTTTCCAAATTACGTAGTTGAAAAAGTTGACAACAAATGCCTAATAATTTCTTGTAATGCAGGATATGTTGTGAAAATTAAAAATAGATATGAAGAGGTAAACGCTGTTGTACCTGACTAATACCTACACTACATACAAAAAAAGTAAGGTTCATTTTGAATTTTAAAAAAGAATAATAATAATTACCTAATTGATTCATTACATCTATTACCTAGTACCCATAATGTACAGGTACACTGGAAGAAAGATTGGATGGTATTTAAAATTTATTTACTATTGCTTGAATATTTACAAATGTTGAACAATAAACATGGAAGGCTAACTAATTTTTTTGTTGCTTTGAGAATATCTTTATGAATTTCCGAGATTTTACGCTTTATTATTTCATTTACGAAGAAATTTGATTATTTATTTAATATTTATTCTAATATTCATTGCGATGCGTTGGGGCACTAATTTTAGTATGTGATAGGCTTCTCTCAATAAATTATTACAATTCTTTTTTATATTACAATTACAGTGCCTAAGAAATAACTAATAAATAATTCCTAAAAATTTAAAAATATTATAAAATAAAAGATGAAAAAATCATAAAATTAGCTTTGAATGCACAACGCGATCTTTCTTCGGTTTCTTGAACTTTCTTTTCCTCGAATTTTTTAAGATTTTTTCAGGTTCAGGCATATTTTTCAGGAGATTCAAGATGTTTTGTTATCTAAAATCGTCGTAATGTTTTTGTTTATTTTTTTTTTGTTGTTTCGTATCTCGGTCCTCTCGGACTCTCCTCTCTATCACGCATCATCCATCGTCAAACCAGGTAACCAGAAGTATTGTTCGGGTTTTTATTTTTGAGTCATAATGAAAGTTATTGTTTTTGTTACGCTAGTCTTCTTTTGTCAGCGCTAGATTAGAGCTGGAATATTAGTCATTTAATCATTATTTCATTACTCATATATTCATGTGCGTGAATAAGTCCATGGTGGCTGAAGGCTAAACTTATAATTATGTTAACATCGACAAAAGAAATTGTGCCCAAATTTTAGTGAATTGGATTTTAAATTACAGTATATCATCTTACTATTCTTTTTCGGAGTAATTACTTATAATTATTATATACATACGATGTTGTTGTTTCGACTTGTTCTACTATTTTTAAGTGCCAATTTAACTTTTGGTGTAGCTGTTCAAAGTGTATTTTTATGGTCAAAAGCTTTGTTCAGTGTTTTGGAAGAAACAATTGATATCTATGAATCTATTTCCGGACAGTCTCTTACGGGACAATCGAATAAAGAGAAAAAACTATACGCCCGTTTAGCTAATATTACCGGTATTGTTGAACGTCTTGAACATGACATTCCTCAAGTTACCATTGCGCGGATAAAAGAACTGGAGCGTGATTTCTCGCAGATAATTCATTTTGAAATCAAATTAGATGATTTGGTGAATTATATTGGTAGTGTGGAATCAAAATACGAAAAGTTTCTAAGTATGTTTACTCGTTAATGTGTTTCGTTTCTACCAACCACAATTGTATATTAACATATGAAACTTATTCCTTTGCAGAGCTGCGAAACAAAGTGATGAACTTGGAAAATGAAACATCCAATAAATCAATTGCGACGAAGTATACTCTGGAGAAAACAGCTAATGCGATATTATTTGACTCCGGAAATGTAGCTGATAGTTTGGACAAAATCAACCAGATAATCAACGGTGAAAATGTGATATTTGGGAAACAAGATGTCTTTTCGCTTATATTGGATAATTTTAATGTAATCATTAATATTATACTTTCTTCAAGTTTTGAATAATATCAATATCCTTTTTCTCTTTTTCATAGAGTAAAAGTCAATCTAGGTGTTTGGTTCCTAAATCACCTCAACAATTGATACACGATGTACATACCTCCCTCCGTATGGTACAAGCCAAAGGTCTAATTATGATTGAATTTTCATACATGATTTTAAATCTGTACACTTCTGGTGAGTTTTTTAATTCAGAGTTTTTTACTATTCATTCGGTATTGTGTAATATTGCATGTTACTTTTTCAATTATGGCTTGATATACACTTTCATTAACATTTCTGAAATTTTAACGTTTATCTTGTTGTAGGTGTTTGTTCTTAAAAACTATCTAGATACAATACGTATGCTTGTTAATGTTTATTTGTTATCACTAGTTTCAATCTCACAACAGTTTCAGGTACCTATTTAATTTAATTTTCCCATTATTATATTTCTGTTTTTCTTTTCAAAAATTGTTATGACGAGGAAGTAGATGATGCTGGCATGTTCATAAGTCCATGGTATCTGAGGAAATGTACATGCAAGGGATTTTTTGTGACATTCTGTAAAATATATTGTGCTTTAAAATTTGCTTCGAAAAAGCGGTTACGAAAAATTAGATTTTTATGTTCACCGAGCCTTCTTAAATTCTGATGCCATTACCACTTTAAAACCTTCTTTGTTTAAACCAGCGTGGATTTTCATGATCAACGTATAGATACCCGAGTATAATAGAAATTTCGCTACTCTAATTTTGCACGTTCATATTACATATTAAGCTTTTTCATTAAGTCAAGATTCCTATTACTTTCACGTTTTGTTGTTTGTTTGGTGCTTGGTGTCGAAATTTGATAGTTGAATAGAGGTATTTGATAATGAAATGCATGTTACACAATTACTATCTTTAATTGAAACTTCATTCTCAATTCTGCTATAACATTTAAATCTTCTATATTGATTCAAATGAACTAATATAGGAAACGTTTTTTTAAACGTTGAAAAATCCGAATCAGTAATTTTTTCTAGTCTGTTTTTCGCATTCATGTGATTAATTTGTACTTTCAGCTTCGATATTTTAGTTTTTAATGGGAAATTATTTTGTCGGTGAAATTCTAATGAAAATATTTCTCGAATGCAGGAGATTACAAGGAGTACATTAATGATTTTTATGAACTCACCATCACACGATTAAATAAACAAGCTAAAATCGCCAGCGAAGTGATGCTGAAAGCTGATAATTCATTGTGGAAATGTGATCCTAGTACATATGTTTTCAATAAAACGTATGTCGAAGTTACAAGACTTTTACAAGTACGTATCGCTTAGTGCTAATGTCGATTATTCGATTATTTTTTTATTCCTCAGTAACTACGTATTATTGTAGTTCGTGTTGAAATAAGGTACTCTTGGTTTTTTTTGCTGACAAAGTACAGAAGATCGTCAGAGTACATATTAAAAAAATAGCACATCAGCTGAATTAATTTTCGCGTTGAATTTTTACGAGTTTTTTTGCAATTCTCGCATTTTTTATCGCTCATTTTGCGCTGAATATGACCGATTTCCCCTTTTATCTTGTATAAGTTATGTACGTCTACGTAGATGTACATAATGCAACGGAATTCTCGGTAATGTGTTCGTACGTAATTAATCGTAACAGAACTAAATCTGCGCATTTTTCAAGTTTCATATTCCATTTGTTTTACACCAAGTATGGTTTTTATCGATTATTACGTGATAGAAAAACGAGCGATAACGAATTACAAACACATTTTACGAATTATGTTTGAAGATAAGTAATTTACGTGATCTTTTTCTTCAAATTACATATCGATGCGAATATTTTTCTGATGGAATCTCGTTAACAACAAAAGCTAACGACTGTTTATAAATGTGTATTGCGTAAAGTACGATTTACGTAGTAGTAACACGTACCTAATCAGTAATCACTTATGTTGATCATTGTAAAAAGTTCTCTGAAAACTGAATAAATTAAAATGAGAAAAATTATGATTGAAACTGTTACTCCTCTAATGCAACAGGAAACCAGTCCAATCTTGGTCATTTTTATATAGTAATATTGTCCCATATGTTATCTTACTCATTCCAAACAATAATTTCGCAACTGTACATTACCCGCATGTCCCACAAAACGTGAATTTTATCAACCTCGTTTGACTGTACTCTTACTGGAATGTTTTTAATTTGCAGCTATTCCGTGAATCATACCGGATATAGCGTAGTTTTTGTTGTTTTTTTTTTTTTAAATTCATAAACCTAAAGAATTTATGTTTTATTTGTTAGGGCTATATTCAAAATGAAAGAGAGCTTAGTCACGAGAGAAACTGTTTCGAAGGATGTGGTTATTATTCATACCTGAATAAGCCTGGATGTAGCAATCAAGATTCGCTTTGTAAGCAGCAACCAAAATGTAACGGACGCGTTTTAGATTGTAGATTAGTCGACGAAGACATGAATATTTGTTTCTCGGTAGGTGTTACTTTATTTCCCTGCTTTGGCCATAAATCATCCGGGATTTAGACAATTCCGATCATTTTTCTTTTTCAAACTTCGCAGCCGGTTTCAAGCAGTCGTCGATATGAATGGATTCGTCACGATAACGGTGTTCATTACGGTCAAACGGATAAAAAATGTACCAATTTTGAAAGTCGCCTGAAAATGTTTCGGCAATTTTTAGCATGGAGGTGTTTCTACTGTTTTTGTTTGTGCGACGAAGAATCCCATCTTTCCGATCGTTTCTTTAGTCTTTTACCAGTTACGTCCGATGTCAATAATAACAAGTATGGGGGTTTCTCACAAATCAAGTAATTTAAGGAAATAAGGCTACTTAAATGATAAAACCATTTCAGAGTCGTCGTAGGGGTTCAATTTATAAAGCACAATCGCGTAATTCATCTTCAAATCAAAGAAGGTACATTAGGACCGGGCGGTTTAATTGATAAAGAAAGTGTATCTTGGGTTCCGGTTACCACAATTGATGTTGATAATTGGTTGGAAAAACATAAATACCATACGTTACGTTATGAATCACGAAGCGTTGATTTAGATGACCTAGTTGCTCCTAAAAATTACGTTTTAACTGGTAATATTTCATGTCATTTACGCTTTGAAATGCTCGACAAGACGATTGTCGAATTGGATGATCCGACAAAACAATAATCTCTTTCGTTTTAAATTTACTCGATAAAGGCGTCAAATTCCGTACGTTAGGTGAACATCTCAATTTGGAAATACAATTAACCATGTTTAATTTCACAACTGGTAAATTGAGCCCAGAATTATCATTTTGGAAGAGTAATGACAACACTGATGCCGCCATGGAAAATCCAAGGTATACCGAATCGACCATAAATACTCATTCCTCTTTATGGAACGAAAATTCATTCTCAATTGAATTATTTTTTCAGAGTAAAGCAACGCTTGTTATCACGAAAACCGCCTACTCTCAGTCAAGGCGATTACTCGTTACCAGATTCCAAATCAGATTCGTTCGTGGAATTTACATTTTCCGATGAACGTACCGACGCTGCTCAAAGTACAGTGCCATTTATCGATATACAAGAGGTGTCATCCGAACCACCAATACCTTTAATAGGATTAGGAATTATTCATAAACAATCTCAGGGATCTGCTGGATTCATCGAACCAAAAGTGTTCACGTATAATGTAGGCGAAGAATTACTTACTAATCAACTCCGTTCGCGTAAACGATAAATAAGCTCAATTCGATGACTTTGTTTGTTGAATGTATTTTTTTTCTCTTGATATTTTGTTATACTTAAATAATTAGCATGTGATTTTATGTGATTTTTTTGTAATTTTGAAGTTTTTATGTGACATTTTTGGTATATGGAAGATATTTTTATATTGTAGTAACAATTTTTCGTAATAAAAACCTGAATGTCATTTATTCGAAGATTTATTTATTTGTATCGTACACAAATCGCTGTTTCAAACGTCTTCATTTACGACAATTGTTTAAAACATTGGTATTAAATATCGAGAAAAAAACAGCGTGTTTAAAACAAAATTGTGTACGTTTCTTATTGTTTTAAACGTGTTTTTTTTATCGTGTTTTTAACATGAAATTTTGAATAATTTCGGTACTTACAAATTTTTAATCCAAGGAAAGAAAAAAACATTTGCCCATTTTTTCAATTCAAAATTTTATTTTAATTTATACGATTGAAAAAATGAAGCAAAGTCAAGTCAAGTCATAGTATTAACCAACAAAATAAAAACTGAATCCTAAATAAACGAAATAATAAAACGAAATTCGAGATTGGATATTAAACATGAAAAAAAAAAAAAAACGCTAAAACGTAGGTAATTATTGAAATTATATTTTACATTAGAAGAAAGTATATACAATCGGTACACAGTGTACGTATAAAATTAAAAATATTACGAATAGAAAAAAAAAAATTAGAAACAACATGAGCGACGACGCGTATCATGTTACCATAAATTTTGAAATAACATTAAAAAAAATTACATAGTAAACAAAGGAACAAACAAAACATAAAAACGAGATAATATTAAAATTCTTCACATAACCCGATACATCAACGGATAGCTTTTTACGACTATAACGAAAAGAGAAAAAAACGATACACATAAGCGTTCCTCAGTCACATATCCATTCGAGGTGACTTAAAAATAATTTTTCACTAATCGTTTTCAATTAACTCGCGTATCTTTTTACTACATGCGAAAACATAAAAATACAATAAAATACAAATTTATTACACATTTTGGTAACTACCGTAGCAGCGATTTTACAATCGCAGTACTTTTCGTTAATTGAATTTTTTTAGTTGGTATTTTACGTTAATTTGTGAATAAGTATTAGCCTAATCGTAATCGAACCTTTCGAAAACTTGTTATTTTCTAAATTGAACCTTCATTACCGCGTTGAAATTTTTTGTTATTTTTATACGATATTAGATACCAAAATGGGGGAAATAATTGAGCAATATATAAACAGGTGAAAATTTCATAACATCCGTACTTTACTATAAATTTTAAAAAGATAACGTAGTTTATTGCAACGTAATTACTAAAACCCTCGAAAATTAATTCGTCGAGTCTACGAAGAAATAAAAATAAGGCACGCTGTGTTCTACGAGTAGTTTCTTAAAAAACAACGAATATCTAAATATTATTTCGACGAGAAAAAAAAAGGGAAAAACGAAGAAAAAAAGAAAAAACGGCAAAACACAAACACCTAAAAATTGTTTACAAAAATCAGACAATAAAAATACGTAAACGATAAAAAAAACAGTTCAAATCAAAGGAATAGTATGAATCTGCCATAAGTCATTATTCGTTCGTTGAAAAAAGAATCGCGAATTAACGACATAAATGATAATGTTTCAGAAATTCTACTAATTCTACTCTCGTATAATATTCCAGCAAATGAAATAAAAATTCGATGGTTTAATTCGCCAAAGTAAAAGACTTGTGTCCTGTCGGACCACCACATTCGTAAGCTGTTTTTTCACAAGTTCCTTTCGGGTATGTTCGGATGTTTTTAAATTATGTTGTAAAATAGCGTATTTGATTATAGTGATTATTGCGATTGATGACAAATAAAAAAATGAATTTTTATTAAGTTTCATTTCAGCATAATTTATAGAGCTAAGAGCTAGAACTGAACAGTTTGATGCTTATTGGTACGTTGAATCACTTCCATTGAAGCGACAATTGATCTTAAAATATAAAATATACGTGCTTCTAATCCAAAAGTATCGAATTTTTAATCATTGATTTTGGAAAATCTTTTATTTTATTGTTTTATTTATTATAAATATGTACACAAACTAAATTGTCAACAACACTCTTCCAAAATTATATCTTATTTGAAATCGGAAGTACTCCGAACGGAACTTGTAAGAAAACTATTTACAAATGTGGGGGCCCGGCTAGGCACAAGTAGAAAACTTACATCATCGAAACAAATAAAACGAGAAATAAGATTTCAGAGAAAGGAAAAAAATCGATTTAAATTCTTAGTAATTTACAACGAAAAAAATCACCGGATCAATAGTATTATCGCAATACTCACGTCAACGAACGCGAATTCGTTGAAGTTGAAAAAAAAACCGCAAAAACGAACGGGTATTTAATATGCAAACATTTCAAAATGTCCAAAATCACGCGATTCAATGTTATCCATTGAC
The DNA here is from genome assembly GCA_003261595.1 of Maconellicoccus hirsutus. NCBI lineage: Eukaryota > Metazoa > Arthropoda > Insecta > Hemiptera > Pseudococcidae > Maconellicoccus > Maconellicoccus hirsutus. Next base: position 11,602 of record QBDW01000599.1, on the reverse strand, counting down.
ACGTTGCCAAAATTTATTCCAAAAAAAGATCCCTCGTCCGCAACAAATCGTCTAAGCAGCATGCTGTAGAAAAAAGTGGACAAAGCTGTATAAATTTCACGACACAAAAAACAGAAAAAAACCTCTCAACTACTTCGCAATTATCCGATACTAGTTCAAAACTGTATGGACACATCATCTATGTCAACCGTACATACTTATACATGAATTACGTAAAATTACATGTAGATTTATGTATACGCGTCAACATTTATACAGACAAGATAAGAGAGAGTCGGTTACACACAAAACATCAAGTCATAGAACACTGGAAGATAGAGAAATTATTCAATATCTACATCGAGTTGGGAGAAAAATTGACCACTGGCAGTTCAACTATTTGTTTCCTTTGTCTGGTGACGACAAAACAAAACGATACGACCACAAATATCCGCGAAATAATTCGACATATTTTTTTCGCATAAAATTTACACATTTTCGTACATATCAAAAAATAGTAGAAACACCGCAGTATTCGAGCTATACGCGATATTTTAGGATAAGAAAAAAATTAATTCGATAAAAATATAATCAAACGTAATAACATGAAAGGACAAAAACAATAAGAGAAAATAATCGAGTACATCAAGCACAAACTAACTCATAACAAAAGGTTACAAACCATCTCGATGCATAATCCATTTTTTTGGCGTATGATCGAAACGATGTGATAGCCATTGTTGTTCTAATAAATGATACCGTTCTTCACTGAGGAAAAGGGGTTTGCCGCGTCTATAATCATAATTTAAATCAACTCGTTAGTATATTCGCGAATAAAAACAACCTTACATTCACTTCAACGTACTTCAATTCGCTGTCTTCTTCGCCGAAAACGTCTAAATAGACCGAACCCCAAATACAAGCTCTTTTACCCCGTACTACGATTACGCACGAGGAAGTTATCACAAGAAACATCGCCGTCCCGGCGCCACAATCGATAGAATGCTACAACATAATTGTCGATTAGTTACGATGAACATAAAATCGCTAATGGAGTCCGATTGCAGACCGGAAATAGTCACCTGTATAGTTTCGTTGACGCGTTCACGTTTACAGCAGTTTTGTTTAAAACAGACTAGAGTACCACAAACTAAACAAATGGTACCCTTTTGGGGTACCTGCTGACAATAACTGCATGGTTTTTGATGATAATACTAATAAAAGAAAAAAAAAAACATGAATTTTAAAATATTCTCAAAACACTTCAAACAACACACCGATTCGATGTTATATAACAGACACGAACCTGAAACATCTCATCGTATTTACGCGGTAACTTGAGTAGTCTAGGTTGCCTCCAAGAAATATGCAATTCTGATAGGAAATTACGCGCCCATACTTGATTCTGCGACACATAATGCGAAAACTGTTCGAACCAGAAATTGATGAAATTCAATTTCTCATCGTCCGGCCATGTAAACACGATGGCCGAATTGAACTTCGACCTGTCCATTCCGAACGATACCAATTCCAGATAATACACCAATCTCACGAATTCATCAGCTTCGACCAAAACATCGGGTAAAGCTTGGTCGTAAATATGATGACGAAGTACCGAAGCCACCCGAAGAAATGGTAAGCATAATTCTTGAATCTACGAAACAACGCGAATTACAAGATCTATCTGGATTGAATAAATTCCCCAATATATTACGCTTACTTGTAACTCCAAAGTTTTACGAGCTGGCTCCTCGACGTTATTCAAGTTACCATCTTCCAAGTACAAATGAACCGTGTCCATCGATTCGATGGTCAATTTCATTGCATAGTCGAGCGAAAATTTCCCAGTTAGATTACCAACGCTCATATCTAATTCAGCGGCGCGAAAATAATTACGTTCCGATTCCTTAAGGTGGCACGTAAGTTGGGCCATTACTTGGAAATACAACAGATTATACAGCAGCTTCACGATGGTGGTAAAATACACTGAAATAGATTCGCGATGAGTAAAATAACGCTACGACGGAAAACCGGTGTTTTTCTTCTTACTTTGATCCATATTCAACGGTAACAGTAGAACGAATTGCGTAAGTAACGCTGCAGGATCGCGTAACAACAAAGGCACACTTCGATGATCGGAATTCAACGTTAATGCGGTATTATTTTCGATTTTGATACCAGTCAGCTGCTGCCACGTTTCCCAAACGGGTGGATGAGCCAGCATCCGTGCATGCGTCGCTAAGACATTTAACAGTGGCACTGAAACCGAAAAATACGTAAGTAAAGTTCGAAACGAGAGTACAAATATCTCCATCATACTTAGACATGGTCTTTTCGCAATCAAAGACGATAGATTTTCCCTCGAAGATGAATTATGCTCTTCTGGTTTCAACAAAGAGCCACCGCGTTGAACGATATCGATTTCTAAATTCGTACGAGCGATCGAGGTGACAAACAAGAAAAACGTATTGACTTGATTAGGATCGCATCTCTGTACGAATTTCGGATAAGTACAGTTGGTCATATCTCCCATTGATTTCTTGATCGCGTCCATCAACGCAGTCGATTGTGACTGAAAGTACATAGCCGAATAAGCGTACATTCGCGGAGCGTAATGGTGAGTTTCCGAACAAAAACCAACATACCACGTCCAACAGATGATTCTTGTGTTCAATATCCTTCATCATGCATCCGATGTGCTTTGTAATATCGGAAATTTTATCAGTCCTCAAAGAAACGACCGCGTTTTCGTTATTATCGGGAGGCATCGGTAACACGCTGTTGGCCAATTGACGACAAAGCGGACATAAGTATTCGCCCCTGAGATAAAACCACCACGTCGGGTTAATAACATGTCACGCGAACTCGCAAATTAAAAACAAGTGTATGTTTTCGCATCATACACCAACTTGTAAATTCAATTTCACATCGATCGATGTAAAATTACCAATTAATAATTACTTTTTTAATTCGAACCTGTCGACGACAACTCTTTGTTGACTTCTCAACGATTGCAAATACGAAGTTAAACACTCCAAGTGTAAATGATGACCGCAGGTTTGTACATGAATCCCTCCTTCCCAGCCGAGATTAACCGACTGCCACCACGAGAACTACATCGAGAATGAAATTCATATAAATACGAGCAAAAACGTAAACCCACGTGAAAAAAAAACTCTTACCGTATCGAATTCGCGATTTAATTCTTCAACTTTTTTCTCAAAATCACTGGCCAAAGTTTCCCGAAGAGAAGAATTCGCCCTATCTTTATCACAGACAGGAAGTTTAGGTCTCTCCGTAACTTTACGTTTATGACCTAGTACACTCGTAGCCTAAAAAAAAAAAATCAACATCATCTCGTCTTGGCGAAGTTTATAATCATAACTAAGGTGCGGCATAATACGCAAATATATCTTTGTCGAATGACCTCTGATTCTAAAAGTAATGAAAAAGTTTTACGTTTCAAAAAAATCCCCGCATTTTGAGCATCATTTCATTTTGCATATTTTATATAATTCGGATAAAACAATTGCATACATATTTCGTGTATTTTTCACGTATTTTGACATTTTCATGTCTTGGCTGTGGCACACAGAATCGAAAATTGTCACGAAAAAGCGTCATACGGTTGTCATGGTAACGTCACATGATCATGAATGATGATCTTAATATTTTCATGTCATAACTTTGTTATGACATTGTTATGATGACGCGCCATGATCAGGAATGACATGTGATCATGTCATGGCAGCATGTCAAGTGACGTGATGTGATGACAAGTCATTGTTACATTCACGTGGCATAGTTACGAGCGCCATATGACATCAAATGAGGTTTTCAGATGAACATCATTGTTGCGAAGTGACATGAAAATGTCACACTGTGTTGCGGACTTTACGCAAGCTGATGCTGCATGATACAGAATGAATACTTTGAACTTTTTCTACGTATTTTTACATATTTTGCCAAATTGGGAAAAATTGGGAAAAACACGGTCATTTTACGTTTTTACTCCTGCAAAAACAAATTATTCATGTTGAAAAAAAATGCAAAAAAAAGAAATGAGAATGAAAATAAATGGGAATTTTTGTTTAAAGATTTGGCAGTACATGTTTCTCTGGTACTTCAGCTTGAAGTGAAATTTGAACAGCAATAACGAACCAGCTTTTCAAAATGCTATAAAATGACACCCATATCGATTTCACGTATTTTCAACAAAAACTCATATTTTGGCCATATTTGGGGTAAAGAAAGTCGCGTATTTCATGCATATTTGGTCTTTTTTCCCGCATATTATGCCGCAGTCTATTAATAACCCTTGAGATATATTTACTTGAACTAGTACAACCAAACCCATAGGTTTTTCTTCTTTACTTGGCGAAGATTGTCCACAGATAACGCAATGGTATTCTTTTTGAGCGACTTGGGGCGGTTCGTCGCAATTCTCCCATTCCATTTTATCTTCACCTGCGACAAAATTACGTAGTAACTTGGGTGTAAAAAAAAAAAAACAAAACAAAAAATACTCAATATTACCAGCCGCATCGATGTTTTTCTTTTGAAATTCGTCTCTTTGATGGGCAAAAGTTTCAATGAATTTTTGCTGCCTTTCTCTGGCAATTCGTTTTCGTTCTTTTTCCTTATCTTCCAAATCTTTCTTGTCGGCGTCATCCTTGAACGAACACTGCGGCCACAATCTTTCGCGGCACCGTAACACTTCCTCTCTGCAAACGAATAAAAAAATGCGCTTGAAATTGGCCGAAAAAACACGTAACTGGTAAATTAACTAACGATGAATCTAATACCTGCAAAGATCATCCAACATCATGATACGTTTGAGCGCTTTCCCAATGAAGGCCGGACCGTCGCCGATTCTGTTCTCTAAATCTTCGCTGTTTATTTTTTCCGCATTAAACGAATCCGTATGACCGGACAAATGGGAATGGAGTTTTAGCAACAACGATATAATACTTTCGTTGGCGTTGAGAATTTTCGAATCCGAATTAGATGAGCCGGATTTACTTTGAATCGCGACAGCGTTACTTTTCCGGCCCTATAACAAATCGCGTTAATACATATTTCACGATTATTTGGTTATTTAATCGTATTGATACCTACCAGATTTCGTCCAATGAGCGGTAACATGGGGAAACTTTGTACATGAGGGATTAATTCATTCGACACGTTTGACGATACGCCAGAACTTGATGGTTGAGATTCTTGAACACCTATAAGGAGACGATACATCTTATGGTAAATCGATTTCACAAGACACGTAGTTTCTATTTCCTATGAGAATGCCAACTAGTCGTATATCGTACCTATAGCATGTGGTACGGGATACGCTGTAGTGACACCAGAACGAGGTATTTCCAAATTTAATGGCATTACGTAAGGATGACTAGAGGCGGGTATTGCTAAAGTACGATCAGCCGAATCTGAATTCCGCCATAAAACATTAATGCCAATTGCAAAGCATAGCTTAAACAATCAATTATACTCACGTGCTGAAACCAACGAAGTACTAGCGCCGTTTTGAGCAATATCCGCTGCATTATCACCAATCGCTCTATTTTCAAGCATTCGCCTAAGCGAAGGGGACGGAGTGGCGGCGTTCATTTCATATGGTTCCGAATATAGAGACCATTCTAGATCACCTGCAAAACACGAGTAACACGTGATTACAACGTCTTACTACTTACCCTATCGTCTTTTGTACCTGTACTATCGAAACGTTTGATATCAGAAAGCGGAAGGATAACGTATCTAATAGATGTTCGAACATTAGCCGAAAGCCAATCCGATAAAAACCACGTAGAAAATTCCAAATTCGTCACGTCGATTAAATCAATTGTATTTTTTGAGCAAACCTGCTAATTAAAAAAATAAAAAAATACACCATAAAAATTCGCTCCCAATTGATCTTCGGCAACTTATACTTACTTGCGAAAAATTAGCCGACGCTTGAGGTGCGATACTTAATGCCATTTCGAGCAAGTACACAGCCAGAGACAAAACATGCTCCGATACATTCCTCATATACACAGCTTTGTATAAAATTATCCAAACGACCGCGTGGAATACGCGTGTTTCCAATATACGACGCGGATCGTCGTACACTGGATTACACCCGGATGGTATACGGTACGGAGGCCACGGTACAGTACCAGGAGCAAGTAGATTGTTTTGTTTGACACTGCAAAAAAAAAATATTATAACGAGGAACTTACTGGTTAAAAGAGTTCAGCGATGAATTTACTATTCGGTGAAACGATCCATGGAGTTTTGAAAATCTTTTCTTTGGACTGCGCGTAATAATACGTGAATCGGATCGTATAATTTGTTCCAAACGCAAGGTTTCGGAATATATAAACCTTGTTGCATGTTTCCGCTCGCTTCGAATATTGGTGCTTTGTAGTCCGCAACCTAAACAAATAAATAAAAAAATTTAGTATTTGTTAATCAAATTTCCTCCTATTTTTTGCAAATTTTACAACATAAATTCGAACTCGAATAGAGTGAAAAAAATATAAGATCCGTGAAATCGGCAACAAAACGATACTCAGAGCGCACTACAACGAAATGTTGAAAACTAGGTACTTTGAATTAAAATACACGAGGTTATTGTAGTTTTTGAATTTTTACTCCAACGAAAACAAGAGGGTTTTAGAAAAATTTTCATCTCTTATAATGTAAAGAAAATTAAATTTCCTATTTTCTTATGAAAAAAGAATTACGTTTTGAATATTTTTCAAATTTACAGAATTTTTTCCTCTTCTCGACAACACATCAATGATACTGAAATGTATGCCAACAGACTAACTTAATCGTGAAATAATTAGTAGCGAATATTTACTGAAAAATACATCAAAAAATATTGTTGTTATATCATTGGAAAGAGGAAAAAATTCTGCAAACTCGAGATTTGCAAAAAATTAAGCGTTCCTGACTTAATTTCGAAGTAGTTTTAATGCAAAGTTGCAACACATTGAAAAAAGCTGAAAATCAGTAAGAAGAAATGAGCTTTACAAGCGTAAAAATGGTCAAAAACGTAAATATTTTTATATCAAAAAATAGGAAATTTAATTTTCTTCAAATTACGAAAGAGCAAAATTTTTCTTAAACCCTTGAGTTTTTGAGTAAAAATTCAAATACTACAATTACCTCATATATTACAGTTTAAGTATTTCGCCACAGCGCCACCAAATGCCAGGCACTGAATTTTGTAGCCAATATCGTGTATCGATGATTAAATACGTACTTGTTCTAAAATCGCATCGAAATCTCTCAATTGTCCGGTGCCGCAACGTTCCGGCATCAATTCCATCAACTGACTGTGAGGTTTGTCACTCACACACAATAAAGTAACCATTTCCAAACGAGTAAGAATAGGATACATAGAAGCGCCACTTTCGTAGTAGGAAACACCTAAGAATAGATCGAATTTCATGTCAAGTAATAAATTCGATGAAGAATTCAAAAAAACTAAAATTATCAAAGTATCAACCTAAATTAGTACGATTGCTGCATAAAGTAGCAATAAATTGTAAAAAGCTCTCCAACATCGGGGTATCGTTTTCATTATCGTTGTTAATATTCGAGCCATCGATACCGCTAAAAAAGCTCAACCAGTTTCTAATATGAAATCTAAAAACGAAAAAATCCATCGATTAAATAATATATCAAAACAATACGTCGATACACGCGCTTTCATCTTACTTGTCAATAACATCGGACATGAAGTCAACGGCGCGTAATTGAGTGGATAAAATTTGCAACAAGTACAAATCAGCGTCCACCATGGAACTACAAAAATTACATTGAATATACGTCATCGCTTGTCCCTTAATTTGTAATCCATTTCGCACCCACAATCCGTTAACGATTTCATAAAATGCGACCTAAAAAAGACGACGTTTAAAAATCTCACATCGTTGTTTCGCCACATATTTCTAAAATCATACTTGAATACGAAGAGGATGCCTTATAATAGAAGCGATGAAATTATTCCGCGGCAGCACTTCCGCTAACGAAACCTGTTGCACATTGACCGCTTGGCAAATAAAGGTCGCTAGGTAGCGATGTAGCGGAATATGAAAGGAGACTAAATTCATGGCGAACGTATCCGCATCGTTTACAGCCTCGATCCATTCTTCCAACGCGATCAAACAATTATTCAACATTTTCTTCGTCAACATAATGGTACTAGTATTATTCAAATGCGACAGCAACGCCCACATCGGATACGCGCTGGCTTCCAACTCGGCTGAAAACGCTGCGTAATACGTATTTGGCTCGAATTCGATGTGCTGATTCAGTTCACGTCGATTCACATTCATTCCTGATAAGGAAACGCGTAAAAATAATATTTGTTATAATAAAAAATAATCAGCAATTATACAAGCGCACGAGCGACTCGAAGGATTTAATACCTTGGAAATAAGATAAGAACGAAAACCACATATTGGTCAAAATATCGTTATTCATGAACTGCACGGCTACCGGTCGATGGGACAGAACATTATTGAGATCAGATACTAAAGGCCAATAACAATGGTCTTTCATTACTGGTAATCCGCAGTCTACGACCATCGGTGGTGGTACCCTTGGAAACGTGAGTCGCGCTATGTAAACGAAAACAAGTACTTTTACATTTGCCCGAATTTAATTCACAATAAATTCACAGCGAAACTTACGATCCGATGGCCTTGAAATTAGAATCTTACTCATCATATTTTTCAAACTAACGACCATCACTTGCAAAAGGCAGAAGTCTTTGGTCATACGAACAGCTAAATTTTCATTTGAAAACAACTGTACGCTAACATGTACAATACGATTAGATAAGGTATCCGGATCCGTTGTCTTTTCCAAAATCATCGCAATACGACTATAATGTTCGACGAAAGTTTCCGTTAACGCTTCCTGTAATTTACCATCGATACATTTTTTTCATTAATTTATTACAGGTCGAATGAAATTTAAATAAAGCAATTAATTCAAGATAAACCACGAATACTTGCTTTATATTTAATATCCGGCAGCATGTTTAGTAAAAAACAAACAACTTTTTGCGGAAATTCGTATTTAACAGTCCAAAAAACTAATTCTTCTAAGAAATTACTATGATTCAAGTCTTTCTGTAGACCAGGACAATCTGTAGTGAAAGAAAATGTCAAGTTGAAAATTAGGATTTCCTAAATTACATTCTATCGAGAATTTCAAAACAAACGTTGCAATCTTTACCTTCAAACTGATGAGGAGGATCTGGATTTGATAACGACCTTAACGCTTCTTCATATATTCTTTGACTGTTGGCCATGTAATTGGCAAATGGAGAGTCGTCTCGTATCCATTCTTGCGTAAGTTTTTTATATTCCTGAGACGAAAATAAAATACGAGCATTAAAATCGCAATCGTTTCAGAGTATGCGTTAAATAATTTTATTTACGTGAGGATTGATGAGTGCTTTTGTTAATACTCTTCTCATCGCAGAACCCATACTACTAAGTTCGCTCAACATGGTCAAAAAACTATCAGCGTCGAAAATATTATGCGTGTCATTGGTATTTGGAATCACTTCGCGTCTGATGAAATCAATACGTTCGTTATTCGAAGGTATTACGTAAATAGAAACATAATAAAGTATAATAAACTTAAGACTTAACGAACCCCAAATTTCTCAAATATAAAATTAATTTGAAAAAAATTCGAGGAGCTATATACTCAGCAATATACATCAAATCTGGAGGCGGCATTGCACTTTCTGATTCGTCAACACTGCCGTGTTTATCACAGAATCTGAAAAACAAACGTTTGCAAGCATATTAGTACGTAATTTCAACTCAGTGTATGACTAGAAAATAGATGCTTTCGTCAGCGTATTAATTTTACCCAGTAGATCGCATTACTGATGTATCTCCGCAGTCACAAGCTCCTCCAGCTTGGCTTCGAAACATATTGAAATCGTGATTTTCATGATGTCCTCTTTGAAAGCATTCGGCGCATAAAGACATACAAGGTGATATTCCGCAAGTTCTGCATCGATACGCGATGAAATTGGCTGTCCATACTAATCCACAAGTCGTGGCTTTGTTGTACTTTTTAACTACAGGGGAAAAAATATCAACAATTTCATGGTTGTATTGAAATATGTACATAATGCGTTTAATTTTACGCCAATATTCTTAAATGAGTCGTAAAAAAACACATAATATTAGGAAGAACATATCGCCACTTAGGATTCGATTAAATTAATCACAACCGAACAATTAAGGTAGTACGTCATTTGAATGACGTTTCACAATAAAAGCTACGAAGCACATGTTTGCAAGAATATTTTGAAATATGTGTAAAGCATTATCCCTGTTATTCAATAATTTTGATGAAAAAAGGTGTCGCTTCGTTAATTTGAACTGTTCAAGATTCTATCATTGTTTAAGTTAAGATGCCCTAGTACCCTTCAAACGTGAAACAACCAAATTTCAATAGATAGTTAATTCTTGGAAATTTAGCTACACTACATGACTATTATCAATGAAATATATACAAATATGCGATAGAGAAAAGTGCTTCGCTTGTTTTATTCGGAAAAATGAAAATCATCCATCTCGTTACCACCACATTGAAGTCATTATTAACATAAGGTATAGGAGTTGTTGGAAATTATATTTTGAGATTGTCGCGATATTAAATGAAATACACATATTTCAAAGTAAAATTCTTACCTAAATTAGCGAATTCGTCTGGAGTTTTGCCTCCAGCCATGAGCCACTTGATCCAATCAATAGATTGCTCATTATTAATAAAAACTTCGTAACTAAGAATTCGATCTAAAACTTCATATATAAGCTCGGGTGAACGACAACTTTTCAAATAATCAGCAGCTCCTTTCTTCCCTCGATCCAAAATTTGCTGAACCAAGAACGGGCGTTCCATCGTAGTGGTCGTACGAATATATCAGTGTGTTATGATAACATTTTGAAACAATTTAAATAAAATACCACGCCGAATAAAGAGAATACTCGAAAATTTCAGATCAACTCAACCTTGATGAACACAATAGGCCTATGTTAAACAAACACAAATTTCTTTACACAAACGATAAAGCACGATGTCAAATGAAAGTAACCAAGAACAAAAATAATGCACAAGTAGACAAACGCGTACTGTTGCAAAAGCACTCAACTTTTTATGAAATCATGGTTGAAAAAAATAATTCAATAAATTCATTAACGATCAATTTCGTTTATCCCTTTTATGCGAATGACCGAAAAAAAGGGAACGACTGCATCCAAAATGTTCAACGATGAGATAATGAACAAGAAAATGAATAAGGGAAATAGGTCCTGTTTGGAGTTTTGTCATCCACTTCTCAATTCTCATCATTTTTTTTATTTACATAGCAGATTTTTGCATTTTGACAATTGTTTCAAAGCGCTCTCTAGCCATTCTTGAAATTGAGTCCGTCCGAATCTACCGAACGCACAGCCATCATGCCAACCAAAACATTGACGCTACCGCACGCTCCTCCTCACGCATGTTTTAGATGTATGCAAACGCTCGTGATTCTGATAAAAATTATTATTTTTATTAACTGAATTATAATACTCCGAGTATTATA
>QBDW01000597.1:0-14880 GCA_003261595.1 Maconellicoccus hirsutus | reverse complement strand
TTTTAAATATAATAATTATAGTACTTTGCAAATGGCATTTCTAAAGGATTAGTTTAACTGTATTTTACATGTCTCTAACATAGAACACGAAGAAAAATCCAAATTTTCTATTAATACTAGCTTTCTTCATAATTTTATATATATTGTGTTCAAACACGTTTTTTTGAATGTTGTCATCTTTGTCCGTCATTTTTCGCTTTATGCAGTTGGGCACTAGCAGTGCGTTGGCTGTAAGTAACAATATTCATAAATCATAGTAAATCGTACATTATAGGCATTGATTTCATTCATTATTGCACTATGCTGTATCAGTTGATTAATTTTTAAACGCGATAGATCAAAGTACATTATAATGTATGTGTGGTTCCTTTCACAACTATTGAGTCGTTAATTCATTTTTGTTTGTTGCATTTCTAGAAAGTTATAATGCTTCATTTATCTACCTTTATTAATTTTTTTGCTTCATTTTTTCCTAAACGCAATCATTTTAGGTTTTAGTTTAATTAATTTAATTTCTCAATAGCTAATATATTAAATTATCCTAAGCAATTAATATTTCATAAATTGACTTGATTTTGTCCCCTTTAGGAAAATGCCAATGAATCTTTGATGAAGGAGACAGAAACTCTGAGAACAGAGCTCAATAATTTAAGAGAAAACATGCAAAATAAAGAGCAACAAGTGATCAATGAGAGAAAATTATTGGAAGAAAATCTAAAAAATCTTGAAAATGCTAATGAAAATTTGAAAGAAAAGGAAAAGCAGTACACCGAAATCAACGGCGAAATCATTTTACTACGCGAAAAAGTTATTTCTCTTAACGATGAATTGACAAATAACGAGTTGAAATTTCAAGATGAAATAGCTTCGTCGACCAAAAGTATTCAATCTTTGTTATCGGAAAAAGAAATCCTTTCGGAAGAATGCAAAAGTGTAAAAATTCAGTTAGAAAATGTAAAAGAAGAATTAGCAAAATTGAAAAGTAATTTAGATAATGCAAATCGCAATATAAGCGGCGTTATCGCCAATGATGGTAAATTGACCAATGGAAGTGACGTAACGACAGGATTGTGAGTGTCTGTAAAATTAAGAACTCATACTTTAAGATACTCTCATTTCAAACGTCAAAATTACGGCTTTACCTTTTTTCTTTTTTAGGTCAAAAGAGAAAAATATTCCTACTGAATCGGAAGTCAATTTGAAGTGCAAATCAAATGAAAATGTATTAAATAATAATATTGTAACCTCTGCGCCTGGTAATCTTTCGTACAAATACGGTGCGTAATGCATTTATTTAGGTATATATCAGCAAAGATCTTTTTCAGATGATCAGTTTGCGAAACTTGTTGAAGCTAAAGAATTAGCTGAAGGACAAGTGAAATTCTTAAATTCGGTTATCGTAGATATGCAGCAGAAAAACGAGAATCTTCTCGAGAGAATTCAATTTTTAGAGAATAGAGATCCTTCAGACACTTTGTAAGTAAAAAATATGCAATGAGGTTTATTTTAATATCTTCATCTAATGTTCATATTTGCATTTTTATTATCTTCACATTTGATATTCAACTTATATTCACTGTTTAGAAAATGTAGGAAGTCCAAGTTCATTGCTCCACGACTGTTCTGTGATATTTGTGATATGTTTGACTTACATGAAACGGAAGATTGTCCCAGGCAATCTAATGAATCGCCACCCCCTATTGAGCGTGAAATACCTAAAGTTAAACCACCTCCAAGACCTTATTGCGATAATTGTGAAAGTAAGTGAAATATTGTGGATTGCGCTTCAACCGATTCTCCCCGAGATGACTAATGTCTTTCCTTTTATAGTGTTTGGTCATGACACCTCGGAATGCAGTGTTGAGGAGAATTATTGATTTGATTTGTTTAGTTTTAATTTTGAACTAATAATAGCATGTTATATTTGAACAGATTGGTACCTAATTGATAATATTTATTAATACAATGCCACTTGTTTGCTTTTTATTTTTGGTCAATTGTTATTGCTCGGAATATTGTTTTTTAATTTTCGTAAGGACTATGTATAGAATTTTAAAGTATTTCTTATAATCGAATAATTTTTGTTCGTTGAAGTGTACTCCCATTTTAGCGGGAAAATTGTGAAATGTTAATTTTTTATAATGATAGCAATACTTATTTGTTGAAATAAAATTAAAAAATTATGTTTCATTTTAGTAATGAAAAAAAAAAAGCGTATGATTATTTGATTTAATTTTTAGTGATCATGAAAATTGATAATCCAACATTTTACTAATCCTTATTTTTCACGAAGCGAATCCTGCGTAAAACAACAATTTGAGGTTTAAGACTATTCATTCAAATTTAAAGTAATTCTCATCAAAAAGCAAGTAGGTATTGCAAAATATTTAATAATAATTTTTTTGATTTATTTCGTTTTTAGGTAAGTAGAGTGGAAAGATTGGGAATATTCGTCAGGAAAGTTCGCATGAGGTTGCTATAATAGGTAGATAGGTAGGTAGCTAGGCACATAATGCCTGAAAGAAGCCAACATAAAAAGCTCGGAAAGTCAATAAACAAAAACACGTGCGAAACAACGAGACTTCTTAAGTTCACATAATCTACGGTATTGGAAGTGTAAACTTAACAAAATCGTTAATTTTTTGCCAATCTTCCATGTGATTACGAAGATTTTTAATTCGTGTACTTTTTGAAAATTCAGTGTAACATTTCATTTTCGATTATATTGATTTTGATGATGAAACATTTATATCTGCTTGATTGCTAATATTAAGAACAATGGTCAAACGAATTAAGAAAGTAAGAAATGTTTACGTAAATGTTGTGGTTTTCTTCGTACAATACTACTTTTATTGCACTTGTTTAATGTTATAGTATCAATCCGGCGAAGGCGCCCGTTTCATTACTAGAAAAGCTGCTTTAAGTAAACTTCAACTCACTCTACGTGATTTTCGTACATTATGTATCATCAAAGGTGTATATCCTCGCGAACCGAAACACAGACGTAGAGCTCAACAAGGAAAAACTGGAATTCAAACATTATATTTAAAAAAAGATATTCAATTTTTGCTCCACGAACCTTTAATATGGAAACTACGAGAACTAAAAGTATGTTGTTTCGATCGTCCATCTGTATTTTTGTTGTTTTTTCTTTCAATTTTCCATCCTAATTTTGTGACAGGTTCATCTTCGCAGAATCAAAAGAGCAAAATCCATGAAGGATTACAGTATGGCGAAGCGATACGGTAACACAATTCCTTTATTGGACATGGATCATATTATTAAGGAGAGGTAAGATATTAGTGTTCAAAATAATCTTTCAACTTGTTTAATGCATTTATTAAATCGCGCGTGAAAAATTGCGTGTATGATTTTAATTAAATGTATTAAACATTTCAATTTAAATTTCCTTTTGAGTAAATTATTTGATTCACAGGTATCCCACTTTTATTGATGCCTTACGTGATTTGGACGACTGTTTGACATTATGCTTCATGTTCGCATCAATGCCTAAAAGAAAGTCCATTTCTCCACATCTTATAGATTTTTGTCGTCGACTCACCATTGAATTTATGCATGTCGTGATTGCTGCTCGTGCATTGCGTTATGTGTTTGTTTCTATCAAAGGTATATATTATCAAGTGGAATTGAGAGGACAAACTGTCACTTGGATTGTACCACACAATTTTAGTTTTGAGGTAAATATTTTCCCAGATATAGTGAACAAATGAATACTTGTATTTTTGACGAATCTGATTTTTCAACGGCAATTCCAGCCCACCACTAGCGATGAAGTAGATTTTCGCACAATGGCAACTTTCGTTGAATTGTATACCACTCTGCTGGGATTTGTGAATTTTAGATTATATCATTTATTGAATTTACACTACCCTCCTCAGTTGCAAGGATATACAAGTACATATGTTCAAAGATTTTTCATTTCGTCAAGAAAAAGATATTTGTAATTTTCTTGATAATCTCTCGATCAATTGTGCAATCATTTGTGTTTCAGCTGAAGAATTGGAATATGAAACTATTGATGACCGAGTTAGCTTATCGGATAGAGTTTGTGCACTGAACATTCCTCTCAAACGCTTGGGAGTAACTGCCGAAGAATTAGATGGTGTTGAATTAGACCAATTTCCAACGGTATGTTTATACATTTTAAAATATTTTTTCAAAAAATCAACTTCATATTTGATGTAGGCAGATGATGCTGAAACTGCAGACAAAACTCGGGAAGAATATGAAAAAGTGAAAAATTTAAAAAAACTATTTGAGGGTTTGAAAATATTTCTAAGCAGAGAAGTTCCAAGAGAAACGTTGGTATTTGTTTTGCGATGTTTTGGCGCCCAAGTTTCCTGGGAAGAAACGTCGTTCAGTAGTGGTCATATTTTCTCCGAGGACGATGAATCAATAACTCACCAGATAGTTGATCGACCAAAAATGGATAAACAGTTCATTTCTAGGTTAATTAGAACTACATTTACGTTGTTGTTTTTGTCGATTACTCATTTTAAATTCTGTGATCTATTTTGTTTAGATACTACGTGCAACCGCAATGGGTATTTGATTCCGTAAATGCCAGAAAACTTCTACCAGTAGAGAAATATTTTATTGGAAGTGTACTGCCTCCTCATTTATCACCATTTTCGCAAGATTACAGAACTCATCGATATATCCCGCCCGAGGAGAAAGCTCTTAATGATCCTTCGTTTGTTTTAAATAGAGGTAGATTTCATTTCTTCAACTTCATTTAACATTCTATTAACAAATAATGATGACGTGTAACTTCATTAGACAAACCAACTTTAGAAGATGATTTATCGGAAGATGATTTACCTAATAATGTCAACGATATGATTGACGATTTTAACGAAGATGAAGAAGGAGATGAAAAAGAAGACCACGAAACAGAAGATAAAGTAACTTTATTCCTCTATTTTTCGTATAAAATGATGAAATAATATTTAGGTGTAGGCTTTCTATAAAAAGAATATTTTTTGTTTTCAGCTTAAAAATATGGAAGTGAAAACAGGAGAAACATACCGACATAATAGAAATAAAGAACGTAAAGATATCAAACAAATGTTGTTATTGAAGGAAAAAATGATTAGGAAGAAGTACAGAAACTTATACAAAAGTATGAAACAATCACGGATTGTTCGCCAAAAAGAAATCAAATTATTAAAATATAAGAGACGACAAAACGAAAAACAGGAATTGCAGGAAAGAAAAGCAATGCTGAAAGCGAGAAGAGTTTGTGCAGCGATGTTAAAGTAGATGTAATAAATTGTATTTTTATTTTTACATCTCTGTTTATTTATTCATTTATACATGTAATTTAGGTAAATTTCCGTATTGATATTGATAGTAGTCTCGATTAGGCATCACAGGTTTAAATTTGAAATCCGATAAATAATCGGAGTATAAAGAAAAATGATCTCTGTTCAATAACGTCTTCGGAATTTCTTTCTTTTTCAAATTTACTCGAAGAAGGCACTGAATTAAACTCACTGGACATAACCATAGGTAGTACAAAAATACTGAAATTTATTATTGTGTGTTACAATTTGTATGTAACAGAAGAGAGGAACGTAAACCTCGTAAATTAACATCGGAATTGAACTTACGTAGTACGAATCCACCTATTACTATGCACGCAATGAGAACGTTGAAGTCCAAAACGTTTTTTTTTATTAGTAGCATTGTTGTGGTGCATACTATCGTAAGTGCGAACAATCTTAAAAATTCCAATGCAGTAAAGGGTACAATTTCGTGAAAATTTAGCTGAAACCGAAAACAGAAAGAGATCAGATGAATTGCGTAAAATAGGGATCTTGTGCCACGTCGTAATAATCACCTTGAAAGAGCCATGGATTAATAAAATGCAAGATCCAATGTACACAACTTGAAAAATCAAAAACGCGGTGAAAACTTTTTCAGTATCTGTAATGAATATTTCAAATAAGTATAGAAAAAACTCAGTAATGTTTTCTGTGTTTGGCTGCAATCATTTATACGCAAAGCAATGGTCATATATATAGTGATATAGTATTATATGTTTCTGATATTTACTTTCAGAAAAATAAACGAAATAGGGTTCAGCAAATAACATATTGTTTTCTTCAATCGTGGTTTCAATGAGAAATGCTATCAATTCACTGTTTGATATCCAACGAAGCCAAGCAAGAATAAGAGGAGCGCTTGCACCTAGAAAGGTATTTTTTTCCAGTTTCAAATGTACCGCAACCTCAGGACTTGAATTTACTTACGATAGAGAAGCTACCAACGATGACTGATCCCATTCGTACCGAAAACCACGTACAAAAAGTATACAAAATAGGCATAGTCTACTCAAAAACTTCATTTTATTCCTCTGAATTTACAATTAAACCGAGGTAATAACATTGATAACTTTAAAGCATTTTCAACTGGACAACAAAATTTACAACACGTTATACGTTGTTCTAACGTAATGACTACGAAATAGCACGACATCATACATTTCGTGTTATGATATCGCACGATAATCTACAAGTAGCACTGATGGGTTTTATATTGATTTTCAGATATTATAACCAAGATAAATCTACCAACCAGGGAAAAACATAAATTATACATGTAATGGGAACACAATATACAAAATCGAGTAAAAAGTTTCTGAATAATGGGTTCTAGTGAATTGTTGATAAATTTTTAATAGAAAATCAAATTGAATAAATATTGTGTATAGTGGGAACTCGAGGAATACAATGACTGAGCTTTCGCTTCAATAAAAATTAACTACTTCAATAATTACGCATCACGATTGATCGGTTTCATTTCAAATAAAATATGACATATTTATGAATACAAAATCGCTATTCAATTTTACAGATTCCGAGAATATAATTGATCACTTTCATGCCTCACAAAAGACTCCTACTGATTAAATTTAGATTATTTTGTCAGTTCCCAATATTCTTTTAAAAATTTGTAAGTGATAGACTTTTTTATTTATAAATTTTCATTTTTATTTCACAACTGTGGTCAAAATTTCAAATTTAAAACTTCGAAATTGACATAAAATAAACCGCGTACACATTCATTTACACAATATTCATTCATACAGTACCTATAAATGGTAAAATGAACATCAAAGAACAGATTACTTGCAAATAGTAATACAAAATTTAAAAATGTTCATAACACAACAGGACATTGACCATCGTGTTCAAATGGACTAGTATGATTTAGGATACAGAGATTATATACACATACATATATATCATTTACGCATATTTCAAACATTCATTCATAAAAAAATTATGTAAGCTTTGCGAATTTCGCTAATGTGGTTCCAAGATTTGTATGAAGACTTGATTTATCACCCGTTGAAGAGATAGTCACCACATTAGAAATTTCAGAAATTTCGTTAGTATCTGAATTTGAAGCATTATTTTTACTGAAAACCATAAAAAACAATATAACTCAATTACGTTTATAAAATGATTTGATTACAATATTAATTGAATGGCTTACCTTAAATACCAGTGTTTTTTACTAGCGATCATCATAGCAATTAATATTGGCAGCTGTATTAGTGAAAATCTAAATAATTTTCTAGAACTTGAACTATCGGACTGTTTATAAAATTTATAAGCTATACAAAGAAAATAATTAACATTAAATTAAGGGAAGTAAATTCACAATATGCAAAGTAAAATAATACTTACCTAAATAAGTGAAATAAACATTCAATGGTAACATCGTTACAATAAAATAATTATTCGTTATATCACAGATAGGAGCAAGACAACATAATGCGGTAAGAGAAGCGGTATAGCGCAAAGCTGTTCTGCGACATAAACCTACAGAAAAGTAAAATTAATAATAATCAATGTTGTTGACAAGCAATTACCATACCAGGATTTGTCACAGCCATCATTCGGTACCCCGCTCGGGAATAATCAGGTCTCAAATTCCAACTTAGAGCATTAAAGTGAGGAAATTGCCACGCATAAAGAATAGCTCCGAGTAACCAAGCACCTGATTCCAAACCTCCAGTACATCCAGCCCAGCCCATCATAGGTGGAATGGCACCAACTAAACACAAAATTAAAATTCAATATGGATTGTACCATAAAACCTTTAAATTGCCAACCATATTAAAATTGCTCACCTATAGATCCAACCCACGTGTTCAAAATACTAATTCGTTTTAGAGGAGTGTAAATACACGTATATAAAATCAAATTCGACACACCTAAAAGTGCGGTCAAATCGTTGCATCCAAAATATAAGATCGAGAGACCGCTTAAACTTGATACCGTTGCAAAACCAAGAGCATGTAAGGGTCTAAAAATATATTAGCAGTTTACCTTTCGGTCGCTCAATGGGAATTTTTACATCAATTTGTTCAACTTACGATAAACGCGCTTTCACCAACACTCTATTTTTGGTGCGAGACATTTGCGCATCAAAAGGAACTTCATGATACTGATTTATTGCGTTGGCTGCAGAAGATACCAAGCCTGTACCGACGCAGCAACACAAAAAACCGCTCAATTGAAATGGCGCCGTTGCAACGGCATATCCAGCCATTGTAGTAATGACGACTAAAGCTAATGATACAACCTCATAAGAATTAAATATTTTCAAAATTAAATTATTAAGGAAATATACGTACTAGTTAATCGTATTTTTGATAATTTCAGATACTCCAAATGAACATTTTTCCAATCTGTAGTCACAATTTCCCACTGCTCGCTTGATGGTGATTTCGGTAAAGATACGCACAGCGGCTCTTTTTTAGGTAAAGGTGATAAAATCTGGACAGTAGTTTTTTCGTATTTTTCTTTTTCATGACTTTTTGAATTCTGACATTCCGGTATTACAACTTTAGACGCTTTTGTTGAATACTAAAACACCACAGAGTTAATCATTATGTCTATTTCTTATTCAATATACATACAATAATTTTCACCTGATTCAACGAAGTTAAACGCTGCAGTAAGTGATTCAAACAGCGATGATTTGTGGTCCTCACTATGCAATACATAATCATACGTAGGTGAACACACTTAAGCGTAATTTTCTACAATTCAAGTTTTTGTGGTACAAGGAGATGATGCATAAACGGGCATTTTACGTATTCGTGCAAATATTTTACATTCAATATTATTCAATATTACACTTTCGTTAAGGCTGCACAAGATTTTAATAGAAAATCACACTTTTACACATAACTTTAATGAAGTACACATGCACTAGTATTAACCGTTAGTGTAAAATACAAATTCCATGTAAGGCCATAAATATAGGGCTTTGAAATGAAGGACTACATGACCACATTGAAGTGCGGAGAACGTAATTACTTAATTTACGTAATTGAAAATTAAATTTTAAACGAATTTGATGAAAATTGCAATATGATTCAAAACTAGCACGAAACACAAAAATGACATTGAATTCCCTGCAAAAATTGTGTACCTGATATTGACGTAATGCTTTATGCATGAAAGAAGAAGGTTAGTATCCACTATGCAATTTTTTTCGCTTGAAGAAGAATACAACATAACGCGTCATTAGTTAATTTGACGAATGGGAAATATTGATCCGTTTTGATGAATTCACTTTTCGATAGTTCGTCGCGACATGGTGTTTTTTATGAGCTATTTTGAGCAGCAATACTATTACACTTGTTTTTATATGGTTTTTATGTTGCTATTCATCAAATAATATATTTTTCGTGCGTCTCGTGGAATACTTTTTTATAGTTACTAATTACCAACCTATATAAATCAAAGACAATATGAATCATCATTTTTTTTTGAAATTCAATAATAATAAATTCCAATTTCAAATCTACATAATTATTTTTTATGTTATTGAATTTTTGGCATTAGTTATTATAAGGTTTCCATTATTTTTCATTAAGGGAACAATTAACAATTCTTAAATAAAAATAATGTAATGCTAATTGGTAAAATTATACGCTTTTGTAATAATTTATTCAGGGAAATTTTCGGGCTAACCTGAAAATTAAATTTTTAAAAAGTAGACGCATATTATACTCGTATGCCCAGTTGAAAGTTTTAAAAACTTTTTAAAGCAAGTTAATTATGGATTTTGTATTTTTGTGCCGCTTTTGACTCATAGACCTGTACTTTTACAACTGAATTGAATACGAAAAATTGAAAAACTTTACAAAAACGAGGAAGATTGTTCACATCTGTTACAATATGCAAAATTTTTCATACTTGTTCCGTTTGGATAATCATTTCATCTTTTATTTGTTCCGATTTTCTGAAATTTAAGTATTGTTCTTAAAAAAAAATCGAAGATCTTCCTAAAAAAAATCCTGACTATCATATTGACAGTTTCCCATTCCCATCGTTTGCAGAAAAAAAAGACATTAGTATTTTTCAACTCAAAGTGAGAATTATAAAATAATAATAATAATAATAATAATAAAAGACAAAAATCGAGAAAAAACGAATTTTATTTCGCCGATAATTACTAGATAATTCGATTTAATCGAAAGATATAATATATTTTGATAGTTCAGCTTATTCTAAAAATTTCGACTTCGTAATAATTTAATACTGAAAGAGAATTTTCACAAAATGACAACTTACTTATTATGCATATGAATAATATACAAATAAGAACATAAGACGGTAATTTTAAATAATAAAATCTCTACATTGCCATCATAAATATTAATTAGGTAGTTCTGACTTAGATTCAAAGATGAAAATTAGGAAAATGAATTCGAAATTTTATGGCTTTTTCAAAAAGAATTTCACATTTGAAATTAATAGCGACAACGCATACCATATCTGTTTTCGAAAAATTAAAAATAATCTATAATTTGCACACAGGAGAAGTCGATTATCTCGTTATAATAGATATTCTTATAGTGAAAAATAAAATAAAATTATGCGTCGTAAAATAAATCGAGGAAACATCGATTTTATTTCTTAAATCATATCTACGGGCATATCTTCTCCTATATTACTTGAAGAACTTTCTATTTCATATAGATCGTTGGGTTTCCTGAGACAGAAGAAAAAGGCTTTTATTCGCGTACTTTGAAATAAACATAACAGATCACTTTACGCGAAATCCCTTACCTATCCAAAGTAATGTCACTGCTGAACATTTCAGATGGCAAAGTCAACGACGTTTTCTCTGGAGTCAGAGAAACTTGTCTTTTCTTAGCTTCCAAGTGCCGTTCAACTTCTTCAGGAGTCATACAACCTTCGCCATTTCCATTGATAATGTCATGACTAACACTACGTTGAGATACCTGCTATAATGAAATGACGCAAGTACTTAAGCAATTCAGTAAATTTATACCAAAACACATTTTTAAAATTCTTACCAAGGTGGGAATTGACGACACAAGGTTTGATGTCCCACTTTTAGCAACAGCAGCCGTCGCTTTTTTTTTACGAACAGGAGTAACTGCTTTTGAGCTACCTGGAGGTGTAGATAAACCAGAACCACGAGAACCACTAGCTTCAATTTTTCGGCTGAAAAGTCAACTCTCGTAAATTATTTTTTAAAGGGCAACATTATCGTAAAAGAAATAATCCTCGAGGATTAATTATGTACGAACTGCCTCACATTATGGCAATCACAATAATGAAGAAAAGTTATGCGAATTTACCGTTTCGCACTAGTCCGTAAATGCTCATCATCCGAAGATTCAGCTGTTTCCTCTGTGTCACTAGTGCTGGTATCCACGGGCTCGTACGTTGATAGGCGTTCCAGCAAAAAATTGCGATCTCTCGTTGCAGATAGAAATTTTCGTTCAGTACTACGTAAAGATTCTTGAAAACATTCATTTTCCTAAAAATGTGAGCAAAAATAAGGTATCTTTACAAAAACAAACCAAACTACGAAAAATATGCACTTGTTTCCATTTTGCGGCCTCATATCGGCGGTCAAAATCTACTAAAATATCATTTTGAGTGCATGATTATTACTTAAACAAAACTCAAACCGAAGTTGACCTGAGGGTCAGAAAACTCATAGTATCAGATATCAATATACGGTGATAGGATTTTACTCACGTAAATTAGTAGTTTAAGCTTCCTCTTCAATTTTCTGTACTCCTGTTTGTAATTCACTTCATCGCCGTTGGTTTCATCGTATTCATTTTCGATAACCATTTTGACCATACTACTTCAAAATCGAAACAATGATTAGAAGAATACGAAATAAACTAGTTCAATCTCTAGAATAAAACGAGCGACATTCGTCAAATCGTCAAGACATCAACCCCACAGGGACAGGCCATTAATCCATTTCCATTATGTTCGATTCAGTCGGTTCAAAAATTTTGTTTTGAGAAATCAGTGTTGCACTTTAAAAACTTATATTTACCTACCGTATCGTCTTTACCACCCGGTACGATAGGCCGGTAATAGCAATAGCAATAGCCTAATTGCCTAGGCTAATAGCTTAAATAATTGAAAAAATTATAATTATTCAGTATCTCAAATTCGATTAGATATAAGAAAAATTATAAATTTGCTTGATATTGAATTGATGAAAAGTTTTCCGCTTTTCTGTTCACTAATCGCATTATTTTTCTCAACCGTATCACGGATGTGTTCAATTTATTCTTTATTCATCATGAATTTCTCATTTTCCGAAGCTTGTAAATTGATTTTTTTCATGTTCTTTACAATTAATTTTATTTCGTTGCCATTGTCAAAATCCTTCATGCTTCCTTCCAATTTTAAATCCATTGTGCAAAAACAAGGAAGGTAATGTACGTAATTAGTTATATACATACGTTTTACCTTATACACATAAAAACTAAAAATATGAATAGTATAATTTGAAGAAAAAAAAATAGAAAACGTAGTCGACTTGGCTACAGATTTACATTGCGTTTAGAATTATACAACTACAACCTACATAAAACTAAATTTCGAAAGCACTTTCGGTTTCGTTCGTATTTGTAAATCAACTTCAAAGCTTCAAATAGCCGCTTCAGCTCAGCTGATGTTGTGACGTGACGGAACCGAACACGTGTAACACTGGGCGGAGAGTAACACACGCCCGCGTCTTGGACGGAATTGCCGGTGTTATGTTATCAACAAAACACTGAAAAGTCAGAAAATATTTTTCATGGTGTGTGTTTCTGTGTTTGCTTGAAAAATATCGTTGGTATATGCAACATGTTTGCCATGAATAAATAATATTTAATAAGTTCGAAACTTCATTCAGTATTGAATATCAAATTAATGAAGTTTAACTAAATTATTCCATGAAACTAGTTCATTTGTTAGTGCCACTTTTCTGTCTACATAATTACACATTAATGCATGCATTTAATCATATACATTTTGTGACTATGAATAGTTGAACTCTTTATTAACATTTAACCAAAATTTTCTATTTTATAGCGCAAGAAGTTTAGTGAGAACACCTCGACGATTCATCATGAGTGCAGAAAATGATACCTGTAATGGTATTCCATTAAATAAAATCACTCATTGTTTAACGGAATTCGCTCCTACGTCTTTGGCAGAATCCTGGGATAATGTCGGTTTGTTGGTTGAACCAGCTCATAATCATCTAATTGACCGAATTTTATTGACCAATGATTTAACTGAAGATGTAATGGAAGAAGCTTTGGCGATTTCTGCGAATTTGATAATTTCCTATCACCCGCCACTATTTGTACCTATGAAAAGAATCACTCAAAGCTCTTGGAAGGTACTAAAATTGACTGTAATTTCCTAATTCCTGAATTTTTTTACAATCATTAGTTTCAATTTCAGGAAAGAATTATATCAAAATGTTTGTTGCATAATATAGCTATTTATTCACCCCACACGAGTTGGGATGTTATCGAAGGAGGAGTGAACGATTGGTTGGCAAGCGCCTTCAGTTAGTAAATATTTTTACTTTTTTCTAGTTGATTTAATTTTGTATGATGGTCAGTTACTTATGAAGCTTTTCTTTAGGTTGCGCGAAAGTAACACCTTTGGTAGCACAAAAATACGACATGTCTAAACCTCAATATATCTTAATCGTAGAATCGAAAAATGAACATTTGTTGAATAATTTGACATCAGAACTTTCATTACATTTTGATTTCAAGTTCGTGTTAATTTCCTGACTAATGTTACATGAAATTGATGATTTTTGTAATTTTTGGGTTATTTTGTGTTTTTTTTTTTGTTTTTTCATGTTTTAGGGTATTAAAATCAGTTAAAGAAGTGGATTCCTCTCATACCAAATTTACCATACAATGTGTCGAAAACTCTTTAAAAAAAATCTTACCAGCTTTGGAGAAAAATAACGATGTTTCATATTTCTATGCCACTCCTCAACATACGGTAACTGTACAGAAATGAGTAATCAAAATGTCCATTTATTCAAAATTGAACTTATTTTAATTTAGGAAAATATTGGATAATCGTTTTGTTTTTAGGTAGATGAAGTTGTCAGAGGAATTGGTCGTTTATGTACGCTTGAGAATGAAATTACCATACAAGAAGCTGTGAACAAGTTGAAGCAACACCTTGGTATCCCGTTTGTTCAACTAGCTGTAGCTAGAAATACCGGTCTTGGTGTGTTCTTTTTTTCAAAATGATTTCACCAATATCATCAACTTTGAATTTACTTTTTTAATTTCTGATTCTAGATCATAAAATCAGAACCATTGCATTTGTCGCAGGGTCAGGTGGTTCTCTAATGAAGAACATACGTTGTGATTTAAAGGTTACTGGGGAAGCGTCTCATCATGAAGTACTGGATTCGATTCACAATGGAACATCCGTTATACTGACCAATCACAGTAATTCGGAGAGAGGATTTCTTTCAAAATTTAAAGAAATCTTAGAATCTAGATTGAATGACACTCGTGTT
>QBDW01000594.1:0-14000 GCA_003261595.1 Maconellicoccus hirsutus | reverse complement strand
GGTCAAAAAATTTTTTAGGGTCAATAGGTCAATTTTTTCTCCTTGCTTTTGGTCTAAAATTTCTTCAGATGTTGAGTGAATGTGATCTCAGACCTCAAAAGTACTTTTTTCATTGCCAGTCAATTTTTTAAAGTGAGAAAGGTCAAAAAAAAATTTTTAGGGTCAATAGGTCAAAACTTTTTTTTTCTTGATTCCGGTCCGAAATTTCTTCAGCGATTGAATGAATGTGGTCTCAGACCTCAAAAGTGTATTTAGAACGTAAAAAACATGAAAAAATGAACACAAATCTGTAAACTGCTCTCCTGTAAAATTCGGTTTTTTACCCTTGGGTCCCTTTTACCAGACGCCGTCACAAATGTAAATTGAATAAAAATAAGCCTGAGATCATTTGATTCCGCGTATAATCAAAAACAGAAGATTTCAATAAGTTGAACATAGGCGCGCGCAGTAAAAAGGAAGGTGGGAGGGTGATGGTTTGGTGCCGGTCGGTCGCGTAACGTAAGGTTACTAACGTTACATAGTCCTCAACAAATTCTGCGCGCGCTGAAAAGAAGTGAGGGAGTCTGTGCGTGGCGAAGAAAGGAGAGGGAGCGCAGTATGACGTCAGCGTTACGCATAATGTGTTACGCTTTTTTCAGTTTGGGTGCCAGCGAAGAAGTTCTCACTTGAAAAAATTCAAAAAATAACCGCAAATTATTCCAAAAATTACTAAAATCCGCAAAAATTCTCATTTCAAATCACCAAGACACATCACGTGAATGCGGATAAAACCTCGAATGATATATTACATAATTAGTTGACTCGCGGTAAAACCTAACGAACTCGATAATTACTTTATTCGAAGTAATTTGACCACTTTCTTCATCGACGATAAATTTCGTTCCTTTTTGATTCGGTTGCTGAACAATGGAATATTTTACTTGACCGTTGACTCCTTTATCTTCATCGGTAGCTTGAACCTAAAAACGAACGATGAATATTCGCACGTATTCGACACCTCATTCAGCGCTCTCCTTACCTTAATCACTTCGTGCCCGTTAGCCGTTCCTTCGGATATCTTCGGATTATATTTAGCGCAATCCTTGAACACGGGTTTATTATCGTTTACATCCGTGATAAAGACGACGACAACGGCGGTACTCGTGTGTATGGTTAAATCTCCGTTCAAGCAACACGACCCGTCATCGACGGCGGTAACGTTTAATTCGTATTTATCGCGATCCAACGTAATGGGCTTCGAGTGCAACCGAATCACGCCGGTAATCTCTTCGATGACAAACTGCCCCGAAGAAGTGCCACCACCGACGAATCCGAATCTACGCCGGACCGGTTATAAATACACGAAGATTAATCAACAACACCTTGTTTGTCACTTACTTGACGTTATCTCCGTCTTTATCGGATGCCACTACCGTTGTTACCAATGTGTTCGGACCGGCGTTTTCGTCCACATTTGGCGTATATACTTGCTGCGAGAATTTAGGTTCTTCGTCGTTTTTATTTTTCGTATAAATACGCACGGTCGCTGTACCAGTTTGCGGCGGTTCACCTGAAAATGGAAATTTTTTATCGTTTTTCGTCCATTTTCCGAGAAACCTTTAAGATATAATCCGCATCGCGTGCAACAGTTAATATACGAGAAAAATCAACCGTTCTGTCGTCATGCATAGTGAATGTAATTTGGTAAAATTTCTTTACATTTTTTTTTTTCATTTACCAAAAAAAGTATGTACTCAATAATGCATGACAACGTTGTCTCGACCATCCCCCTACCCTCGTGTAATATACCAAATATACCATAAACACGAAAGCGTTTTCAATCGTACGCCATTTAAACGAATTTTTCCATACCTTTGTCTTTGGCGGTAATAACGAATTCGTAATACGCGTTGTTATTATCGGCGTCTAATTGTTTGTTGTTGCTCACGATACCGGATGAATCGACAACAAAATGGTCATCGGAAACGTGATATTCGATTTCTGCATTCGCACCGGAATCCGCATCTACCGCTTTTACCTTCAGAATCGACGTTCCGAGTGGGTAATCTTCGTCGACGTTATGCGCTTGGTAGTCAGGAAGTTCGAATTTTGGTGCATTATCGTTCACATCGGTTACACGAATCGTCAACTAGGGTGAAAAAAATACGCCTTTAATCACCTATATGTAAATTTATCAACATATTCGTCCAACTTTCAAATCGTTCGATATGTACGTGGAAAAAATTAAAAATTCATCAACCCTATCGCAAAGCCACGCCTGTCGATTTACTAAACCAACAAAGCTATTGGAGGATTTCAAACATTATTGAAAAATTTTCGCCATTAATATTCCATTCGTTATATTTTCTACAAATATTTTAAATTTAAAGGACACGCTTTAATTTTGCTCTTTGCTTCGTGTTCAAATTAACCACACAAAGGAGGCTTCTCAAATACCTATAAATTATTCTCGCCTTTTCTCAAGGTCATCGAATACACGTGAAAAAATTTTCGCCTCGATTAATTACATTTCAGGCGTAATTTCGCCAAGTTTTTCATTTTTTTTAAAATTTCGCCGCAACCGTGATAAATTTAAACGACTGTTGAAAGTTTCCCTTATACAAGTTTCGAATTCCAGAGGCAATTCATCTTGTTCATTTTAAAAATTCGCCTTTGCTTTTAATGAGATTCCGCATCACGTACGTGGATTACCTTCATGCTCGGTTTATCCTCTCATTACTCTTAGATTTCTTACTCGGTTATTAATCCGCGCCTCGTTAGAAGTCACATGACAAAAGCCTCCTTTCCTTTGCCCCCTCGTCAACGTTTTCCTTATCTGTTTTGGAATCTTATCGTTTCCCCGAGTACATGTCACCGTAAATCTTTCATCGCTTGAAAGTAGATCGTAATCGTATATTGATCTCGCAACTACCCTCGTTTCTCAAGTGTCTACGAAACGTGTACTATTTCTGACTTGTACGTATATGTTACACTTTTCTCTTTTCGTCGTAATGTAATTTCGTCGTTATTTAATGAGGTATTTATTTGCCTTTTTTATTTGGCTTCCGAATGAAATTTATCGATGAGGCGATGAAACAATCGAAACGAGGAATATTTTTAGTAATGGTAAAATTAATGTTTTATTTTTGTAAATTTCGCTGCGATTTTTTTTTTTGGTTTTACAATTAGCAACCCTGTCAATAACCAAAACCTCTTAAATTTTGTCGGTGGAAAATTCATCACAAATCTGCCGAATTTGAACATGAAACTCGACGAAATAATTTCAAAATTTTATAAACGTATTTTGTAGGAAATTCATCGAACTTTAATTTCAATTGAGCTATTTTTTCACCAAAACGAGTTTTTGCTCAGTTAAAAGCGAAAAATCGAATTTATACCATTTTTCTCTCTATCTCTAAAAAATATTGGAAAAAAATAGAATTAATTTTTTGGTACGGAATTTAATCAACATTTTATTATTTTAAACTAAAAACCAGTTTTCGTAAAAATATATTTTTTGAATTTCAATATCTTCTTTTATGAAAAAATTTGCTCAAAGAATTACACAAGGTGGAGGCTAGAATTATCTGGAAACGTGGATAATTCGGCGGAGATGATTAAAATAGACGCGAACCAAAGTTTTAGCTGCCTGATCTCATGTGAACGGTTTCTGGAGTATTATGAAAATTCTGCAGAAAATGAGAATCACGCAGGAGGCTCCAGCAGTGTTACCAATTTTTTTAAGATTGAGAGATTTTTCAACGCTGTGCGAGAATGTCTCGTGATCTCGAAAAATCTCAAGAATTACCAATAAATCACAAGAATTTTCCTCCTTTTCGAAAATATCTCCGATTCTTTCAACATTTTGAGAAACCTCAAGAAAAATGCGAAATTTTTATTTAAAAAAACAGTATTTTGAATCCTTCTAAAATCATAACATATTGCTTAGTTTGGCATCTCAAGAAAATCTCGAGGTTTTTTTTCTTAAAAACTAAACATTTTTCGAGGGAGGTGTTGGCAGCACTGGGTTCAAGAATAATCCGACAATAAAAAATTCGGATTCGTGGTACTCGAAATGGGTGATTTTCAACCATTTCTCGAAACTAATCCGATTGTTTATGAAAATTTCGACGTTTTTGGTAAATATAAAAAAAATATGTACTCAATTGAGAAAAAAATAAAATAAATTTTTTGAATTAAAAAATAAAACATTGGGCCTCTTTACTCCAAAAAATTTTCAAATTATATTTAAAAAATTTTATCTTTCTTACCATTTCACATTATGACAAACGATTCATATTTTTAGTGAATATTTCAATGTGTTTTCGGTAAACAAAAAAAATATGTACTTAATTGAAAAATAATAATAAAATTAATTTTTTGAATTAAAAAATAAAACATTGGGCCATTTCCTGGAAAAAATTTTTAAACTAGATTCTTTTTAGATTTTATTTTATTTGATCACTTCGTATTATTTTCCACCACCGCAAAACTTCGCCAACATACGACGACCCTCAACACAAAAACGCCGAAAAATCCCAAAACAAAGATAAAGTAAATACGGCTTCCTCCTCCACCGAATCTATTGTCTTCGTGTAAAATCTTTCAATTAAACCACCAACACAATGTAAAATTAGCCCGTCAAATGGGTTGCGTCGTCGCAACGGAAATACCCGCTTTTCTCCATCTCGCCTTAATTCGGCGCCCGCCGCCCGGCTCCCGCTCGTATTAATTTAATTACCTCGACGGAGGTCGAAAATCCTCCCGAATCTTCGGTGGCGGTTACGATCAACGAATACACATGCGGTTGTCTTAAATCCTCGAAATCTAGTTCCTTGGCTAATTTAACGATACCGGAAGACGGACCTATGTTGAAGGTACCAGCTCCTTGTCCTTGGGCTTTCAACGTATACCTTATTTCTCGATCAGCGAATGATTTAGCTTTAACCGATATAATACTGGAAACACAAAAAAATCTTAGATTATACAATACACCGATCAAATCACGTTACCAGATTGACCTACGTACTCGGAATCTTTACGTTGATTTTCAGGTATTTCGGCTTCGTAAGTTTGCATGTAAAATTGAGGCGCGCGTTTTCCACCCACAATTGATAGTCGTTCTTCCGGAGTCGACTGATATCTGCGATCGTCGATACGCCCATTTTGGTCTTCCGCTTTTACATACAAAACGTATTCCATGTCGAGTTGAAACGGATCCGTGCCCCTGGTGCGAACAACGCCGGACCTTTCATCTACCTCGAATCTTCCACCGGCTGCCAAACAAAAACATTGCGTAAGGCTTTTATACGCTCAAAACAAAACCATTTCACGTGCACGATGACATTAACACGTGACACGGACGCGATTAATGAACTTCATCTTGCGTAATTTTAGCCGCATTCGGCATAATTATTCACGCTCGTATGGCTTCGGTAAGAACATTTAGCAGCTGTCATCTCGTGTATTCGTTTTTTAAACATATGACTTCACCGTCGATACTTCACGGCCCCCGTCATTTCTTCGCGGGCTTCCACTTACATCGGAAAAATACCCACAGCAAGATCGTACTTTATAACCGATCAAAACCCTGGTAATGTCCACTCCACACAATTAACTGTTTCTCTTCACATGTACATCGCTACATACCAATCGAACAATGACTGGGAAAAAAATATCCACTTAGCAGGCGGTCCAAGACCATAGAAATCGCATTGTTATATCGTTCGAACCATGAAAATGATAATCGAATTCCCATTTCGCTACTAACACACAAATCGAATACGAAAAAAAAAGGTCGAACGCGCCGAAAAATAATTAAGTTTCTATAACAACGCAGGTAATTACATTAAACTTCCGTTTACATAGTTGGAAAAAATTAAACGCGATAAAAATTAATGCATTATCTCGCATCCCCCCTCGCCCCCTTCCACGACGCTTTTTTCTGCTAAATAAGCATAAACAAGGTGGCTTTTACACCGTGAACATTTCCAAGTTTCGTTCACCTAGTTTCGATCAATAAAATATGGCAGCTAAGGAGTACACAATACGAGACCATGGAAAAAAAAGCCTGCAGCGCAACCGAATATTGTCGACAACGAAACGTGTATTTCCTTAAAGTTTTTCTCGTTCTAGTTTTTTTCTCCATCGTAAGACGAATTCTCGACAAAAAAAACTATTTCTCCATTAATTGATAATTTATATCTGGAGTATTGAACTGACATTTCTCCCTGCTTGAAAATTTTCCTTGTCATTTTTTCATCCTGTAAATGCCGCTGTCGTCGACGTTATAGAAAATTACTTTTTAATATGATTACCGGTAATAATTGATTTTTTAGTTTTTTCGCCCTCTTTCCATTCAGCTTTCTTATTCTTAGGTCGTGTTATTGTTGCGATGAAAAGTACTATTAATTGATGTAATTATTATGCGCCGCACAATGGTAACGCCTACGAAATTTCCTTCATAGAGATTTTCCTCGCGATTCTATTATTTTATCTTGAGCGAAAAATGAAGCAACGTCGAATGAAAAAAAATTAAAAAAAAAATTTTAATTCGATGACAAAATTACGAGAAAAATTAAACCGAAGGAATTTTTCTCGAAATTTGCCAAAATAGTTAAATTATATATTTCAATGGGAGAATTCACGAAATGCGACGCGCATAAATGCAAATCAGGCTATATTAGTTGAAACAGGAAACTAAAATAAGAACATTTCAATTTTCTACATGTTTTCTCTAAAAAATTATCTTGAAATATTTTACGACAATTTTTAAATAAAAAAATTAATTGAAAAAATTTTCGGCAAAATTTCCGAAAATATGGAAAATTTATTACATCGATGAGTAAACACTTAATTTTTCTAAATTATTTGGATTTATTTTTTCAAACAAACAAAATGCTCGAAGAGGGAATTTTTTTTCGAGCTTTTAATTTCATGCACATTTGCAGAATTTTTTCATCATTTTCAAAAAAGATATTTTTAATTTTTCAACATGAAAGAGGATTTTTTTCCAAAAAAACCTACACTGAAGTATCTTTGAGAACGAAAATGGACACGTGAAAATATTCTGAGTTTCCTCTTCAATTTGTGCATGATATGTACTTTTCAACTGAAAAAAATTGAGGAAAATTTCCAATATTATATAACGAAAATATTCGGGCTTTCTTAGAAAAGTCGAACCTAGGGAAAAATCGCTCTCTTTATTTCCCCCCTCCCCCCGATAGCTTTACTTACCCACTTACATTACACCTATAAACCACTCTTCAGGCCTTATGCTTATTTTAATTAAATTTCGCAGGAGTTTCAAAAAATTTGAAAAAATTTCCAAATTTTTTGATTTATTACTTAATTTTTTTTTATGGGAAACTAATACATCACTTTTTCGATGAACTGATATTTTGCATTTTTTACGAATTATTTATGTAATTTCGTAAAAACTACAACAATGATGTACTTGTGACAGTATATAATCTGGCAACACTGCAGTGTGGTGCCAAAAATAGGGAAAATTTTGGTTTATCGTCGTTCTACCTCAATTGATTTCTATTAAAAAAACATTGGAAACAAAAATTGTGGAAAATTCATAAAAGAAAATTTCTCATACTGAAAACTCTCAAATTTTTCGATATTGTAGCAACTATTGACGAAATTTTGTAATTGAAAATTTTTTGCAAGACTTGGAGCAACTTTAGAGAAAAACTTTTTGAACAGAAATTACTAAAAATTGAATTTTTAACATTTTTTGTCTTGACAATTTTTTTGTATTTTTGTAAATTGTGCTAAAATTTCACTATTCGGTTACAATCGCTACAAAAATTTCATTTTGAACGATTATTTGAGAGTTTTAGGAAAAACTTCGGAGAGAAAAAAATTCAAATAAAAGTAATTGGAAATTAAACGAAAAATATTTTAAATCGGCAACTTATTTGAATCAGTTACAATTACGCTATAATTAAAATTTAATTTCAAAAAATAAAAATGGCGACAAAAATTCCATCCAAATTGTACAAAACGAAAATCTATGTCATTAAACAAATAAACTTCCCATAAAATATTCCATTTGGAAAACTTGTAAATTCAAAGGCATTTTTCCATCTAATCGTCATTTCCATCATTTCTGTAAACTCGAATTAATAAAATCAAAAACTCCATCTATCCAAACCACTTCGCGATTCTTATAAACCGTACTCCAAAAAATAGGAAAATCGTGACCCACGAATAAAACAAATTACACGCTTCAAAATCACGAATCGCGAATCAATTACTCCACCTAAAACGATGATTAATACGTACAATTTCGCATAGTAATTTTTCCCATCTTTCGTACCGGAATTTCACTCGTTCAAACACGTACCGGCTCAGATCAGATTCACTTTCATCTCAACTCTCAATACACATCACTCGCACGTAATTCGTTCGCATCGGCAAATCGAATAAATCCTCGGATTAATTTCGCTAAAAGCGAATCGACTTTTCTGCAGTTACGTCCAAAAACCACACCAAAAGAACTTCCCGTCTCGCAGCACATCTCATGATAACCACGGAAACACCCACATTCCCCTTCGCAAAGTACTCTTCCAATTCCAAGGGCGAAATTTCCACCGCCTTCCGTTACATGTCTCCAAAGGTCATTAATATAAACGAACATCGTCGAGAAATCCCTTGAAAATTCACACTCGTTTATTGCCAGCTCAGCTGTAAAATATACCACGTAGGCTGGACGCGCAGCCCTCACGTGCGTTATAATTTTAGAATTTAATTCCGGTCGAATACTCATTAAAAAGCGAACTTGCGTCGATAAATCAATACTACGACCTTTGCCGAGTCTTAATTCATAAATCGTATCGTTTGTATTTCAAAGCCTCACTTTGGTAAATCGTAACGCCGCGAAGCAGATACAAAGTGAAAAAAACATATAAATCGCTCTTCTATATCAACACGCTAACACTCGTATCCTCCGGTAGACCAGCTCACAACAGCAACGAAACAATATGTACTTGATAAACTTGCAAAGCTACAGAATGAAGCGTGAAATTGAAAATAACTTTTTCAATTCGTCTCGATATAACTTCGTTCCGAAAGGCGAAAATTCCAAACCGCCATAACCGAGTTTTCATCCATGTCACATTTTTCCACCCCCCCCCCCACTCCACCAAAACCATATTCATATTCGCGATCACACAAAGACAATACTTACTTCTATCTCTGACGATGAAATAATGAATATTCGCATCCGTATCGGGATCTCTGGCTTGTAACGTGAAAACAGGTGTATTTGGCGGGGCGTTCAACTGAACCACGGCCTGCATTGGTAATGGTCTATTGATGAAATATGGTGGCTCGTCGTTGACGTCTTTCAGCGCGATGATGATTCTCTGATTATCGGTATCTGTGGTAATGGGAAAAAATCGTAGAAAAAAGCGTACTTTATTCTCGTTATGAACCATACATGTCCTCTCCGAACAATACACCCGAATGGCGTTTTACTTTTGCGTGACTTATTTGAATTAATCACGCCCATCTATGGTTATTCCAATTGTATACACTCGAATATAAAATGAAAAAGCTTTTCACGCGGTGAAAAAATAACGATTAATCGAATTTAGATTTTTTTCGAACCGTTTCTCATGCCACTTAAATGGTTCTATGATTCGTCCATCGCCATCGATGATGTTTTTTTTCTTTGTCGATGGTCCTTTTTTTTGCGATATTTTTTGTATTATTTTTTTCGTATTAATTTAATCGTTAATCGTGGTGCCTACCAGGAAATTTATCCAAACTCAAGAAAAATCCAGCAAAATACCAGAAATCATTGTCATGATGTTACGAGTACGGAATAGGAATAATATTAATTTATCAAAAGAAGCAAGAGGGGTGGGGGGAAAATAGGTATTACATGTAACCTAGAACCTACTATCGTAAAACTATCGTTACGCCACCATTCAAAACTGTTTTTTCAAGTTCAATCGTAAAGATGACATATTTAATACCCGCATATTTTTTTTCAATTTTTAACTCCACTTGGCTGCAATAAAAAACCAGAAAAATACTCGAAAATAATATCTTTACTTCGAAAAAAATCGTTAAAGTTTCAGCAAATTAATCAAAACAAACCTAACTTGATATTTTCAAGTAAAAAAAAATCATAAATGATACCGCGCGCTAGCGCGTGTATTCCACCATTCGTTAGTGGCTTTTCCACAATCACGTGCTCGGTCTCATTTTCGAAATTTTCGATAATCAAAAATCGAGTACCATGATCGATTATCGATTTTTATTTCAATTCCAAAATGATCGAGTTACGTATCTATTAAAAATGCAAAAAAAAACTCCAAAAGAAAAAAAAACGCAACCCATACTCGTATTTCAAATTCTATTAGCTTGAGCAAATATTTGAAAATTTTCACGAAAAATTGAACTTTAATATTTTTGGGAATTATGTTGACAAAAAAGGACTCCATTTTAGAAAAAAAATGTAAAAATTCAAAAAGTCAACAGCAATAAAATACTTATATGAGTTTATAATTGCAACTTAAAAAAATCGTAAAATACCAAAATTCTACAAAAAAACAAAAAAAAAAAATTATTTGAATGCTCCCAAAAAAATCGAAAATTTAAAAATCACATTAACAAATCGGAAATTGATTATTCTCAAACAATATATTTTTTCTGAAGGGGAGAGAGAGGGGGGCTACATTTTCAATTTTTCTCTCAACAACAATTTATACATTTTAAAAATTGAAGAAGGCAAGATGGAAAAATTGCCCAAGTGAACCGAAGGCAAAAGTTTTCATAATAATCGATTTTTTACGAAGGTGAAACTGATTACTCTCAAAACAGTATAATATATTTGCAATTTAAAAAAAATATTTTACGTCACTTTATGTTATATAACCCTGTGACGTTACATATCAGATAAAAAAAAAATTTATAAATTAAAAAAATTTGCCCGAATAATACGAATTAAAAATTTTTTCATTTTTTCATGAAAATGCCAAGTTTTTATCATTTCGAGATGTTTTTTCGAGTAAAATTTGCTACAAAAACCACGTTAAAATCGACAAAATAATCCTTCAGGGGGGAGGGAAAGGAATCACGTTGCAAATCTCTCACTTGAAACCGATATTGTTGTAAATAAATTACTACCTGGTAATGGGAATAATACAAAAATCCGAAATAGTGAAATCAACTGGAATGGCTGAGGGCGTAAATGTGAGAATACCGCTAGTACGCAGTGGAAAACTTAGCTAGCCGTTCGCGTATCTGGGTTGATCGATTTTAACCCGAATTCACGTAAATTTGGGTATCCTTTAAAATGGCGCAACAATCTCGCAATTAAAAACGTCATTAAAAAATCAGTGTTGCTTCGTCGATGGATTTTTTAGTGTAGTAAAAAAATCATCGTGGGCGAATATAACATAAAATTAACGGCGGACTTTTTCATTTTATGCAAATTCGGTGCAGCTTTCCCACCAAAACAAGTACCTTACATATACTTACATTTTACTCCTAAAACATGAAACGATTAGCGTGAAACATATAAAAACACGTAAATTAGAAAAATATATACATATTTACGCGTAAGCAACGAAAATAACAAAATTGTAAAAAATCGCCGATTCCGCGTCAACTTGGCACGTTAGTAATTAAAAACCTGACAATAGGTATACCTCATTTATTGGAGAAAAGGCCGGACACGCAAACCGACTCCATAAATTTCGACCTTAATTTTCCGCACTCGAGCAAAAATTTAATTAAAACGCTTCCACTGGTTCGCCTTATCGTCGTATTCCGTCACAACGTCTTTCAGAAAAAGGAAAACGAAAAAAACAATTTCGCAATCGATACCTCTTTTCAGTGGTCGACACCTCAGAAAAAATTCTCCATTCTAAGGAAAAGCTCGCAACTAGCACAAGTTTAAATATTAAAAGGACGTTTGCGCGCACACATAACACACGCGACCGCGTTACTCAATTTTTCAACCGCAGACGGTTTAAAATCTCATATTGTCTTAGTTTTTTTTTCACCGTGAAAAAAGATAACACAATACGAGAAAAATTCACGAGTGAAAAAAATTTACGTCATATATCATACGCTTGTCTACTAAATTTCCTCGATGACTTTTTTCTGACCTATTTCGCAAACAACGTGTATACCCTTTGGAATGATACGAATATGCATCTTTTTTTCTTCACTCGTGCACTCGAAACGTACGCGGAGTCGTTAAGAATAATAAATGGACGAATTTTATAAAAATTTTTTCTCGTTTTATACTCGTACTGTGTCGCCGTTTAAGTAAAGTGGATTTCTCTCTCGCTAACTCCTTTTTATACATATATACTCATCGCGCAACCACCATTTATCTACATTGAAACGTTTCGTTCGAAATTTCTTTATAGTTTTCACCAAACAGAAAACGAAATTAGTTGAAATATTGTGTTTTTTCGTCGTTTTATCCTTTCTTTTTTTCTTTTGTGCCCCGTCTCTTTTTTAGTTGTCTGATTTATTTAAGCGACTGCGAAAATAGCGAAAATACGTAGTTCGAGTTTTAAAATATGGTTTTTTAATCGTTTTAAATCATCTCGTTCTTGGGTACTTCGGCTTTTTATCTTTATAAAAACCAAAAAGATAAAATTTTGATAAAAAGTTATATCCACCTTTTACATTTGCACATTTAACTGATTTATTCCACATATAAAAAGCTGCAACTTCAAAAGAAACGATAAAAAATGAAATAATGTAGATGAAATATTATTAATTGTTTATCGCTCATTCAAACGAAGCGAAAATCAAAGAAACGAAACCGAGCTGAGACGAAAAGGCGTAGATTATCAATGCTTCTGTGATAGCTTGCACCAAAAGTTGTAAATTTATTTCGAAATACTGCTTTCCGAGGTAGACTCATTACAGTAGAAATGGAGCGGACGGGGGGGGGGGAAGAGAATAGCTGTTGAAGCCAATGAATAAACGCTTTCTATAACTGAAACAAACTCGACAAGTACACTCATATTTGAGTAATATTTCGATCATATCTTTAACCTTCTAAACTTGCGGATTCATAAATTCAAAAAATAGCTAAATAACAAAAAAATAAATGCGAAAAAATCTAAAAAATTGACAAAAAAAGATCAAAGAAAAAATTATTTTGAAAAAAGAATGTAATAAAAAAACATTAAAAATATTGAATAAGTAAAAAAAAATGCTCAAAAAATTCAAAAAATCAGAATTATACACCGAGTACTTCTTTCGTAAATTAACGACTAATTTTTGAAAACATTACAATTTTCAATGTTTTTATAAAATTTAGCTTTTAAAAAATTGTATGCATTGTTTGAATTTTTATTCCAAAAAAAATCACAATTTGCATTATTTAAA
Organism: Maconellicoccus hirsutus; assembly: GCA_003261595.1. Taxonomy (NCBI): domain Eukaryota; kingdom Metazoa; phylum Arthropoda; class Insecta; order Hemiptera; family Pseudococcidae; genus Maconellicoccus; species Maconellicoccus hirsutus. The sequence goes on along the minus strand of QBDW01000594.1, from coordinate 644 downwards.
TTGAAAAAACAGCCAAAAAAGGAAGAAAAAATTGCTTGAGAATAAATTATTTTCATGTCATCATAAAAATGTACAATTTTCATCCTTAAAGAACTTTTTATGAATAATTTGTTGCAAAATTATTGAAAACTTTATCAGAAAAATCACTCGATAGTATCTAGTCCAGTCAATCTAGCCCGAAAATGGCTTCGAGCTTGCAAAACGAGATGATGAGCTGAATTTTGGTATGTACCTAGTATTCGATACCCTTTACAACAATGCTTGCACGTTCCCTTTTTGTGGATCTAAGCCCCCTAAAATCGGTTTTTCGCTTATATCTTAGTGAAAACTGGTTTTATCAAAAAAATAGTTCAGTTCAAAATTGAAACCCACTAAATTCTCTACAAAATGCATATATTAGGAGTTGATGTAACTGGCTTAGATTCCGAGCTACGTGCGATTGAAAAAAGAGCATTTTCGTTAATTTTTGACAAAATTCGCATAAATTTAGTTTTTTACCTGTAACCATGGGAAAAATGGTTTTTCGTGAAAATGTATAATAACTGAAATGAAAGATGACCAAATTCTCTACGAATTCCATTGTAAAGAAGTTAAGAATGTTTTCTTAGTTTTCGAGCTTGTGACGTCGCAAAGAAGGGGGGTTT